>JANHFO010005687.1:46617-57537 GCA_032468095.1 Pareas carinatus | reverse complement strand
GGGAGTTGAAGTCCACCCGCCTTAAAGTTGTCAAGATTGGGAAACCCTGCTTTAAACCTTAGTCTATATCTGTTTATTTAATGCATTTTAATCTAGTTAATTTTAAAATATTAAAATAATGAATAAACAAAAGCAGTCCAGATTTAAAAATGCAAATATCAAAATATACAAATTGTGGAAATTAATTAATAAACCAGTTCCACACACTCTGCTAAAGATAAGTTTCCTGAAGATGGGCTCCAGCAGGAATCTGAATCCTCAGATGACTAAACCTCTGGTCCCAATGACCAACCTAGATTGGATCCTGCAACATTATCCTGGGACAGGTATATTCACCTCCATTCCTGGAAATTAATCTTTATTTCTGATGTGGTAGGGGTGTTTTCCTTTTGTTTTCTTATTTGGAACTTTGGAATAGATGAAGGAATGTTTGATGGATATCAGTGCAATAGAATTGGATGGACCACTGGAAGTGGTTTGGAACTGAGAGTGGACCTCAGTAAGGACCTTGTAGTCCAGAGGGAGGATCAGTCACCATATCTGATATAATATCTCAAAGGACCATTGCATCCGCTAAAAAAAATTGTTCCCAGTTTGCAATAGCCCTCAGTTGTCTTACCTTTCTTTGGAAACTTCATACTTAGTTGAACCAGTAGATCACTATTTCATCTGGAGTTCTGGGTATAGTTACCACTATATGATTGCTTATTCACCAAATCAATATTGTTTCTCTATCTACAGCACTCCTATTATCACTGCTTCCCTATTAATAAACGCTGTTCAAAAGAAAGGTCAGTCATCATTTCCTTTTCAAAGTAATTGTATTTCAAAGATTTTCCCTTTAAAGTAAGAAAAATGTTTTTTTTCCCCACAGTTTCTCCTAATAAACAAAATGTTAAGAAAAATATCTTTATTATACCAAATGCTTTGGCACTGGGGTAGATGACTTAATATTGTCCTGTAGATTTATTTGATATTAAGAAGAATTCATGCTTGTTTAAATGATGTCAGGTATTGAGGCAGCTTTTCATATGGCAGACATTGCTGTCTCTTTGCTTGACAATAAAGTTCTTATTGTGGGATGCAGTGTTTTGTTTCCATCAGACATAATAATACTGATGCTGCACCAAAAGTTTCAGTTTTGACTCCTCATTCCATAGATGACAAGTGCAGTTTGGACACTTGAGCTAAAATATCAGTGTCCTTCTCTGTGAACCATAGATTCTACTTTACTACTTTCCCATTAATCCATTTTTAACAAAAATGCTTTTTCTGCTGTTAGATTCTTGAACACTCACTTTAGCTAAAGCAAGATAGGTTTGAAGATCTCTGGACATTGTTTCTTCTGCTCTTCGTAACTTTCAGGATAATTTTGTACTGTGTCTTTGAGTGATTTTAACAGGATGGTTCTTCTTGGGAAGATTTACTGTGGTTCGAAATTTCTTTTTCAAAATGCCTGACCATAGATAGGTTAAGCCCTAGAGCTTTAGAAATAGCTTTGTAACAGTTTCCAGATTGATAGTCACCAATGACATTTTTATCGAGGTTTCAGAAATTTCTTTTGAAAGTGGAACATATGCCTCTAGAATGTGAGTGGTGTGATAAGCAGAAGTAACATTTGTAAGATGTATAGACAGCATGGCTGGTCAAATCAATTCAGACTGTTTAATGAAGTACAATCACCTCCGAAAGGTAGGCCAAATCAATGAAGAAGTACAAAACTTTATTGTTGTTAATTACACAACAATCTTGAAAGTCTGTCAGAGTTTCCTCCGCCCCTCTCTTAAGGTACAGAATCAAGTGGGGCTATTTTGAATGACTTTCTTATATCCCTATTGGTTCTATGAGTGAATGCCATTTACCTCTCTTTTATTTGCTAATGGCTCTTGAGTTTCATTGCTAATGTTAGCTCTACTTTTGTTTACAGGTACTCATAATAACTGACCCAAGTTACTGCTTTAAGTAAATTGATTGAACTACATTTTTACCTTGGAACATTTCTTATTGGATGAAACAAACACCAAACTTACCTGTTTTTATATCAGTAGACTCCATATGAAGTTCCGATAACATTCAACAGCAAAGTTACACAAAAATTCAGACAGTCTGAAAAATGTCAAATATTTTTTCTATAGAAGCATAATAAGCTGTAGTATCAGTTAATAACAGTTTTTCTATTCATCTTCATAAAGGAAAAAATACTTTAACCTGGCATCAAATGACATTCCTACATAACCATGTCTATTCGACATAAACCTCTTCATGGACCTAAAATGTTTATAAATATCATGCTTCTCTGATCTTTTTCCTACTTCTCAAGAATCTGTGACAGATTCAGAACTACAGTTCTCTTTATTTTCAATATGCTATCTTCAGATTTTTGTATCTTATTATTATAAGATTTATGGTACTTGAAAGTTAAAGACTGAACAAGATATCAAGAAGGAAAAAGTGATGTGTAAGATCTGTGTATTGTAAACAAAGGCAAATTATGGGATTTAGGTAGGGTTTATTCAACTGTATTTTCATGTTTTCATGAGATTTCACTGGGAAAGAGGAAAAGTACAAAAATGGTGAGCCACTTCAAAGACTAGAAATGCTACATAAAAATTCTGGAATTAAAATAGCTTATTTTCAGACAATATGGTGCATTTCTGTATACATATATGAAAGCTGCATTCTCTCTTCCTTCTAAGTGCCAAATTATTTCCTTGGTAACCAACAAGCTGATACTTTTTTTAAAAAGTGTGTGTGTGTGTGTGTGTATGTGTGTGTGTAATGAATGACTAACATATTATTCAACCTAGATAAATGATTTTTAGCTGTTTTTAAAGGTAAAGCTTCAGCAGTAGCTACTGCATTCAATTAACTCAGATGTGACTAGAAATGCTTCAAAATAATTATCATGTCTCTTACTACCCATCCAGAAAGTATATTACTGCAGTCTATCAGTATCTTGGCATATAATAAAGGGATCTAGTTTCAGGAAAATAATAAAAATAACAACATAAATATTCAATAGGACAGAAAGGCTTTTTTTCCAGCTTGGACTATACACATTAAATTGAATATATTGGCTTTAGCCTTTAAAGTAAGAGGAAGGAACAGGATCCTTTTCCCTTATTCAGGTAAGCCAACATCACTGAATGTGGGCCAAACAAAGGCTCCATTCCAATAACATCATGACATTTTTTGGCTGCAGAAAGCTGTAGCATTCAAGGGAAAGAAGTGTTTGAAATGACTCTTCCAAACTCTTCAAGCATTAACTTCATTGCTCTCAGCCACCCCATGTCTTCCACTAAAATTGCTCCAAATGGTTGATTCACATTCAGAAAAAGTTCAAGACAGGTGTAACACAAGAAAGCTGGCCAAAAAATTGTTGGGACAGCTATGACTACACTCTTGTTATGATGAATTTTAGTATACCTGTGAACTGAATGGCAGTAAAATGACCTAAACTAAACCAATAAGTTAACCTTTAAAACAGAACAAGTTACCTGAAAGTTGTGTCAGCAGCTTAGATATTCAGAAAGTGCCTTTTCTTTCATGTCTGCAGGTAGGATATTCAGTCCAAGCCTTTTTCTGCTGTTCTTTCCATGTAAACATAGGCAAAGGCCTTATGAAATCCTGTGCTTTGTTGCATCAAATTCTTGTAATCTGCATCCAATGAAATTTAACCAAGTTTTCCCAGTAACTTAATGTGTTTTCAATATTCTTATCCATTCATTTCATAGTTTTTATTTTTTATTAATTTATATCCCACTTTTACTATTTTAATAACTCAAGGCACTGAACATATCTAATACTCCTTCCTACTCCCATTTTTCCCATGACAACAATCCTGTGAGGTTAGTTGGGCTGAAAGAGACTGAAAATCAGACATGACTAAGGCAGGACTAGAACTCATGTTCTTCTGCTTTCTAGCCTAGTGCCTTAACCACTAGGACCAATCTGGCTCTTTAAGATGCTACCAGCACACAGATTTTCTAAAATGTTTATCGGGCTTTTTAAAAGAATATATATTGAATTTGTCATAACAACCAATCATAAGACAGTTTTATTGATTCTTACTTAATGCTTTGTGTTCAAGGGTTCAGCAAGGTCATTGAACTTTTCCACAGAGTTATTTCCCAAATGCTTGAATGTTAATTGTCACCTTTGTAATTTCCTTTGTAGGATCTCTAAAGCATTTTAAATAGGTTTCCTGGTTTGAGAGGCTATTTCTGTTTCTGAAAATTAATTTGTATTTTATTTATTTGGAACAGAACTATCCATCAAATGTTCCTCTTATGTTGCTTAGAATATTTTATTATTTCTGATTGAAGCAAATGTCATTTGAAGGAAATAGTTGGAACGTAAAAAAAAATGAGCATGAATCAACCTATCTGTGAACTGTGAAACCTTTGAACACATTTGGACATAAGTCACTGTTTCCAATAATTATATCAACAATGTAATATCAGGGATGGTTTTCTATATAGTAGGCATAACCTTCAAATTTATACAGATTTTGAATCAAATAAAAGTTTTATTTTGACATACTTGGAAGATAGACAAATTGAATCAGACCTTCTGGAAAGCAGATCAAATCTGAATTCTCCCATTATATTATTAGGGATTTGGAATGACACAGATATTTTTCTTTATCATCTTCCTTTTTGTAGTTTTTCTCTAATTAAGTCCTGAAGGACCATGCATTTTTACCTGTTCATTATTTTTATGAACCATGAGGATTATTTTATTTCAAGTAGAAATCTTCTTTTCATTAATGTCCCACCTTTCAACTGAATTAAAGAGTGTTTTCTTGAATTGAGTCTGCCAATAGCCTCATTTAAACTTATATTTAAATTTCTCATATGGCCAGGTATCTATTAGCAGGGATCTTGCTATTCTGGTTCTTTGGAGATCATCTATCAAATAATGTTTCAACTCTGAGCTGATTATTGGCTTAGGAAAAATGTCCTTGCCTGAGCTCAAATCTTCACGATTTCTGAGTATTTTTCTTGACAACAATATAGAAGTGACTTTTCATTGCCTTCTTCCATTATTTTTTTTACTTCCAAGTATAGCCTAGGCACCTAGGAGTTCCTAATGGCCTCCCATTCATATGTTAGCATCTATATGAAGATAGCTGACTAGATGCTACCTCTGAATTGAACCACAGATGAGTAATTGCACACATTCAATAACCAGAAACAAATTGTTACATTTTATAGGATTCCATAAAGGTGGAAATGCCACAAGTAATATGCATTGCCCATCCCCTTCCCCAAATTATGAATATAGCCCTCAAAGACTTCCAAACATTGCTAACAATTTCAACCTTTAAAATGTAAAAATATGATATTATTAAATGCATAGTGGGAAAATAGCAATGGCAGGTTTATTTTCCATGTCTGGTCTACATTTTCTTTTTCATTAGGAAAAATCCTTATCCTTTGCTTTCATGACTGCTGTGACACATAAACAACTTTTTTGACTCCTTTGTTGTAGCATAAAAAGTGCAGTGGATTCCATACAGCATCTTGGAAAGAATTACAAAGAAATCATGATAAACATTCATCAAATGCCACTAGATAATTGAAACTAGAATTAGGATGGTCAAAACAATATAAAAGAAGTATGACATAGGAAAAGGTAAAAAGCTTCTTGATTTATGATTTCAGCTGGCACTGTACTTTTGTTGTTGTTGAGAAGTTTGAGAGTAGATGAAAACTGTACAATGCAAAATTCATTACTTTAATCCTACTCTTCTGACTGAATTCATAGAAACCAGTTCTATAGACATGTTCTGATTCATTATGATTCTATTGAGCCATGTCAGTGGAAGATTAATCTACAGGGGGTGGGGTTTAGTCTATCACTTTTCCGCTTTGTAGATTTTAAAACTTGAGCAATGTATAATTAAAAAGAAAAACCTTAGTGATAGAGCCATTTTCATTATGAACATCACAGTGATGACATAACAGAGATGATTATGAAGAAATAATTGATCTCTTTGCAAAATTATGATATAAGTGTGATAATGTCCTAGTAGAGCATAGATTACACATGAGCCAACAGTGTGCTACAGCTTCCACAAAAACAATGCACTTTTGGACTGCATCAACATACAGTAGGTATAAAGTCAGTATCATTGGAAAAGAGAATACTGCTTTGTACTGTACAGGTCAGGATGCACATGGAATACTGTGTCCAGTTCAGGTCACTATAGTAAAAAAGATGATGAGGAACTGGAAAAAGTACAGATTTACTTTGTAAATCCTACAAAGTAGTCAAAAGAACGTACTATGTTTAACCTCAAAAGAGAAGACTAAAGACTTGATAATAGTCTTCCAATACAAGAAAGTGTGTCAGATGGTGGAGGATATGATTTTATTTTCTGTAGCACACAGGAGTAAGACAAAAATGAATGAATTTTACAGAGATAAATCCAAACTTGATATAAAGACGAATTTCCTTGATTCTGGGTAAATTAAGCAGCATAATAACTTGCCAACTGAGGTCATGTACACTCTGTCATACATGGTTTTCAAAAAAAGATTAGATACTTTGCAATGCACTGGGTAGTGGTTGGTTAGAAGAACTTTAAGGTCCCTCCTAACCCTATGATTTCGTGGTTCTGATTGGTGATTTCATTTTCCTTCCATCAGTGTTCCTCTCTAACTTGTCAGGAGGAAAAAACAACCATGACCTTCAATGGCTGTTCTCTGCTCTCCAGAAAAGTAAAAGAAAGGTGAGAAGATAGAGACTGAACTGACAATCTAGGGGAAGATGGTGATTGCCTTCTCATATAGAACTGCTTTGAAACTGACCATAACTGCCAGAACATCCATTTTGTTCAGAGTACCTGCAATATGCTCTCAAAATGTCAGAAATGCTTATAGATCCCTAAATACTGAGAAACTGTTCTAGTCTGTGAACAAGAAAGATGTCATATTCTGAATGAAGATTTAACTGCAGCTACTGAACTCCTATCAATAACAGAAACAGTGTCCAACCTCTTCTTCCTAGAAAAATAATCTGCTCTTCTTTATTTCACAAAAAGCTTTGATCAATGAGGATTACCTTTAAACTGTAAACTGTCTTTTATTGTACACTAATGCACTAATGGTACTGTATCATCTTGCCTAGTCCCCAGGCACTATTGGAAGCTAGATATAAATTAGATGTGAAACTTTGGAAACAATATTAAGAAGGAGAGAATAAAAATAGAAAGCTGCAAAGAAGACTGATGAGCGGAGCCATCTATTGTATCATAGGTCCCCAAAAGAATTCTCTCACTTTCTCTGTTTTAAACCTACAGAGATTACAAATACTTCTCATATGATAGAATGAAAAATATGGTCAATTTGCCAGTCAAAGATTACCCCTAAAAAGTTTCAGCATTACTCAGTAAATAGAAATGATCCATATACTACTAAAACTCTTGTGTTTGTCTAATTGTTTGTAACCTTCAGTTAGGTGAATTTGGAAGAAATAGGGCAACAATTATTGAACCAAAGTAAGTCCAATGGGTGAATTTACAGATTGCCAGGACCCATGACTCCTGTGGGATTGAAATTTAGAAAAGTTGTTGTCACTTAAGCACCACTATGCTGTCGCTGTTCAGTGCTACTGCATACTGCTTTGGTCAGTCATGGACATGTGATACTCATTTCCAAAGTTCCTTGACAGCTTCCCACAAGTCAGAGGAGAAGCCTGAATGAATTGATGTGATTTTAACACTTGTTGCCATCTTCTCACTAGCAATGTCTTTGTTTCTGGACAGCTTGTGGGAACAAAGTCAATGGAGAACCTGACAGGGAAGTTTGCAAGTTACTCAGGTAAGTCTACCTCATCCATACACTCTTCCAGTCTCTCTGCACTTAGAAAGAAGGAACATTTCTGATGTTTACTAACAGCTTCCTACAAGCAAAGTCAATGGAGAAGGCAGCAGAAAGGCAGAAGTCAATCCCACTCTGCATGCTTTTTTCCTGCCTACAGTCATTCTATTTCTCTGTTAAGGTAAGGGAATATCTCTGAAATGATGACCCAACATCATTTCTTGTATCAAATGCATTTCTATTGCACATATGCTTTTAGAAAGTCATGTTTGCTTTGGGTTAAGTTATGTTTTTGTATATTTTGATATTGGTTGAACAGCTTCTTGTACATAATCTAGTACAGTGATTGGAGAGAAAAGAATAATTTCACAGTTGAATGTTTAATAAATTATGTCAATGATATTTTCAAAATCAGTCTAATGTTGAGGCAATTCTATCTCACATGAATATTAATGAAGTATGGAAAGTAATTTGAATGACAAATATATTTTTTATGATTTTTTTTGAATAGTTGGTCTTAATAGCACTTATTCAGTAACTATAATATTCTATATAGCTAAGAATACTTGCTCAGTGTCCTTATCCTTCATTTATATGTTTGTTGTTATTTCATTTTAGATATAAAATTTAAAACTACTTAATATTAATAGTTAATTTATAATTTTTTAAGTACTTGACTCTCAAGAAAACATTAGGTACTGGCAAAATCTTTGCCATTATCTGTAAAAAGAAGCTTCTTGAAGCCAGAAAAGTTTTTTACATAGTAATGATTTTATTCTAAAGATCACATAAGTTTATTTGAAGAAATTGCTTTACAATAGCAAAATGTCTGACATTTTAGAAAGTAGATGGAAATTAATTTAAAATGAGCCTGCCTTATCCCTAATTTAATTGCTTGTGTCTCTCACCCATGTTATTATTAATTATGTAATTAATTAAAGGGACAAAACAAGAGTAGGGACTTTCCTGGCGATAAAATAAGGAGTTAGAGTTATAAACTTGAGGTGGACACAAAGTAGAACTTGATGCTATCCTATAACAGAGAAACCAAACTAGATGATGTTAAGATATTGTAATTTGGAATTGTTGGTCCTAGACTGCCTTTTTCTAGCACAAAATTCTGGAAGTTTGACTTATAACTTAATTATAAGGTTATGGGTTATGAAATTAATGGAACTGATTGAGATGGTGAAATTAAATACTTTGATCAAAGAAAAGGCAGCTTTGATTCTAAGTAGAAATCAATTTTGAACTTTTGCTTGAAATTGAAAGAAATGCTATATTAATTTTTGTATTTGATTATTAGAATTGTTTATGATTGTAGAAATACCGTGTATTACTGAATTTAAAATCAAAATGTTAATGCATTTTATATTTGTAACTATTCAAGAAAGCAGGAAATTGCTCTCTTTTTATTTTCTGTTTTCTTTCTTTTCCATTTATATCTTCCACTTTGCCTCTTCCTACCTTTCTTTCCAATTCTTCTTCCCTCTTTTTAATATTTTATTTTATGTAGAAATTTAATAAAGAAAGAGACTCTCCTAGATTCTGCCAGATAAATTGACTCCTTTCCAGGGAAAAAAGCAATACTGAAAGCACACACAGAGAGAGATGAAATCATGTTTATCTGTCATATATTTGAATATTAAATCCAAAAAAGGCATAATGTCATATGTATTGGCAAGTCATAGGAGAGTCTGTCTGATGATTTATATGTGACTTGGGTTATGATGGAGATATATAGTCCATTGTGGTACTTCAGTCTTGAAGAATAGATACTCATTACTGCAGAAAAGCTTTCTCGTTGTAACATGGTATATTGCACAGGAGATGAAAACATTTGTCTGTGTTTACTGAAATGGGGATGCTGCACAAAGGGGTGTGATAATAAAATACGTCAACACATTTGTGTTTCTATGGAAACACAGAAACATTCACAACTGTCCTAGTTTTTGACAGAACTGATGTATACTCATCTTTTTTTTAGTCATAGGCAAAGGTGTGTGTCCATGGAAACCTAAAAAGGAAAACATGAAATGACAAAATGAATAAAATCCCTCTTAGCAACACTAGAAGAATATGGGCACATACCTTGTCAACTTCAGTCTTTTGTCCGTGAAAAAGCCAAGCAATGCACCAAGAAATTCAGTCACAAAATGAATCTTGTAGCATGTAACATTTCTATTTTTCATTATATACTTTCTTGTCATAGTACCAAATGTAAGATTAGTAGGACCAAAGGAGCACTTCACTCTTGATCATTTTTTTCTTGTCATTCTTGACTTGAAAATGACCACTCTTTTTCTTGTACTACATCATTCTATGATACAAGAAACCAAAGACACATTCAGTGTTCATTGTGTAAGCCAGAAAAAGCAACTAAAAAGCAACCCTACCTAGATTTATGTGACTGGGACCTACTTTACAATGTCTATGTATACTTTTGAAGACAACACTTAAACAAACCAGACTTGTTGCTTTCACTTGGAATTGAAATACTAGGGCTTCTTGCTTATCACTTACTAGGCTGGAAGTAAGGTACATCCCTTCACTATGCATTTGCTCAGAATTAACGATATTTATTTAAAATGTCAGCTGTATGTTAAGAGCAGCAAAAGACTTTAAGTTGCTTGGTCCAGAGGGCAGAGCTTTTTTTCCAGAGTTTCCTTTCTTACAAAATTAGTTTGTCTTCATCTTTCATTAGCCTGAGGGAGTCTGTAAAAGCTATTTTGTTATATCTGGCTTTTGATGAGACTGAATTTATTTTTTACATTTGTTATATAATTTGCTCTGTTCTGCTTGTATCTTGCCCATTTTAATGTAGCTCTTTTAATGTTGTTTTTCTGCTTCGAGGCCCCTTGGGCAGAAAGGCAATTAATTACTGTAATAAATAAGCAACAAAATGGAAGGGCGAGTTGATATAACCTGTTGGTGAAGGATAAGATAATCTCAGAGTCTTTTTCTTTTTTGGTATTGCTTGCTTTAATAGCAATAGCAATAGCAGTCAGATTTATAATATACCACTTCACAGTGCTATAAAGCTCTCTCTAAGCGGTTTACAGAAATCAGCATATTGCCCCCAACAATCTGGGTC
>JANHFO010005686.1:58472-69209 GCA_032468095.1 Pareas carinatus | reverse complement strand
ATTCACCCCAAAAATTGCCCGCGCGGCTGCATTCTGGACAAGCTGCAGTCTCCGGACGCACCTCAAGGAGATACTTAGCCACCAAATCAACAAATCATTGTGATTTTTTAAAAGTTTCTCTGAAGAGTGAGAAAATTTAATTTTCTTCTAATTCCATTACCTCATTGTTTTGGAATCTGCTGTCGCTGTATTTTAATCTTTATTTATTTATTCCATAAATCTACACAGCGGCCCATCTCACATATGTGACTCTGAGCTTTGTACAGTTTTAAAAAACATGAAAACATGCAACATAATAACCAAAAATGTCCACAATAATAATTTAAAAACAATGAAAGACTACTGAAGTCATTTAAAAAAAACACACACACACAGTCTGAAGCACAATTAGTCTCACTAACAATACAGGATTAAATTTTGAATCAAGTAGACTAAATTTCAGAATCAAAGCATTACTAATTTAATGTATATAACAACTTCCGTGTGTTTTTCCCCTTCTCAGCATCCATGTTATATATACATGTATATAGAAGAGGGGAAAAGC
This sequence comes from Pareas carinatus, assembly GCA_032468095.1. Taxonomy (NCBI): domain Eukaryota; kingdom Metazoa; phylum Chordata; class Lepidosauria; order Squamata; family Pareidae; genus Pareas; species Pareas carinatus. The sequence continues at coordinate 68,665 of JANHFO010005686.1, read as the reverse complement.
TGTCTTTATATGATTTTATACATATGATTATCTCAGGATTACTTTCAGTATGTAGCGTTTTAACTGATGAATATTGAGAAAATACTGCTGACGAATTGTGGTGCTACCTGCCAGTTTGGCTGACTTCAAAAAAAGGTTGAACCAATCAATGCATGGAAGTCCTGGGGATCAACAGCTATTAACTTTGATGGCAGCTGGGCTGCTTCTGAAAGCTATCTATAGGCAGTCCTCGACTTATGACTACAATTGGAACCAGGTGACTGTTAAGTGAGTTGCATCCAATTTTATGTTCTTTTTTGCCATGGTTATTAAGCGAATCATTGCAATCATGAAGTGACTTTTCGGTGGTTCTGTGTTCATTTGAGAAAAAATGCTTTCCGCTTGCAGATGTTATAAATTGGTTATTTATATGTAAAACCGTTGCTATCTGACTATTTTATTTATCCTCATTCGACAGATTTTATTTTTTTTGTAAATAATTTATTGGTTACCTTAACAATCAAGAAACATTGCAATATTGTCGTGGTTATTATTTGCCAGACAAAGAATTTTAAAAAGGAATATGTCCACCTATTCCTTTCCTAAGTAGAAATATGTTGAAATGCTTTGCGGGAAGAGGTTTAATTTCAATCCTGTCCTGGATGTTCTGTAAAATCCTTCCAAATGAGTGTCTGAGAAAGGACTAAACCTTTTAGTGGCAGAGAACTAAACCAACTGGCCCAGATAAATCTGAGCCAGCAGATAGAAGAGATTAACAGCATCCTGTCACACACACACACAGATACACACACAAAGGAGGCCTTTGAAATTTATAGCGAAGGATAGATGCACATTTATAGAATTCACTAAACAGCCACCTAGGAGCAAACTCCATTCTATCAATGTGTCACAAATTAAAATAGAAAAACTTCTATAGGTAAATGTTGAACAGTATCTGATACTCCACGGGCATAGTGGGTCAGCACCGATAAGGAACGAACTACACAGCCATGGAAAAGGATGACTGCCAAGTGACAAAAAAATGAGAGATGCATCATAGAACTAAATCACATACATGGACTGTGTTGCATGAAAGACATCTGGTCCCATTTTATAGTTGGGAAGTCCAGGGCACTGCAGTAAATCATACTAATACTGACTCAGAAAAGGTAAGAGTTTTTTCATGGGTTAGGTCTCTGAAAAACATGGCTGCTGTAGTTATAGTTCCAAGCTGTATAGAAAGAGCAGAAATATAGTTTAAAGCAGAGATCTCCAACCTTGCTCCCTTTAAGGCTTGTGGACTTCAACTCCCAGAATTCCCTGCTCATGGCTTGCTAGGGAATTCTGGGAGTTGAAATCCACACATCTTAAAGTTGCCAAGATTAGCAACCCCTAGTTTAGAGGCGTTCTTTTCAATCTTGGCCACTTTAAGATGGCTGAACTCAAACTCCCAGAATTCCTCAGTCAGGAATGGCAACTACGGAATTCTGGAAATTGAAGTCACCATACTTTAACATGACCAACGTTGAGAAACATTGGTTTGAGGGCATAATGGTGCCAGCAACCAACTATAGGTAGCCCTCGACTTACAACAGTTCCATTTGAAGTTACAACGGCACTGAAAAATGCTACTTATGACCATTTTTCACAGTTATGACCTTTGCAGCATCCCCGTGATCACGAGATCAAACTCCAGATGCTTGGCAACTGGTTCATATTTAGGACCGTTGCTGTGTCCCAAGAGCATGGGATCCCCTTTTGCAATCACTTTCTGATAAGCCCAGTCAATGGGGAAAACCAGATTCGCTTAACAACCGTGTTACTAACTCAACAACCGCAGTGATTCATTTAACAACTGTAGCGAGAAAGATCGTAAAATGGGGCAAAGCTCACTTAACAAATTTCTCACTTAACAACCTAAATTTTGGGCTCAATTGTGGACGTAAAGTTGAGGAAGACCTGTATGTCCGTGACATCATAACATGCCTCTTCCTCCATCTCTTCTCCAGGCATTTCTCCAACTGTGAAAAAGACAGAAATGGACAAGTCCCCCTTCAACAGCCCATCTCCACAGGACACGTCACCCCGGCTTTTCACTCAGCATCACCGTCCTGTCATTGCCGTACACAGTGGTATGTAGGCTGCCTTACAGTGGGCAAGGATGACGGTTTTTATATGGACCTGATATAGAACCCTTATTTCGCTATTTCAAGTGTATAGGAGAGGACTCTGCTAGTTTTAATCGTGTGGTTTATTTTTAAACATCTCCATGGAAAGCGAGCGCATCAGAAACGAGTGTCTCCTTATTGTGCATCTTTTCTAATAATTCCTCATCGAGGGGAGCATTCAAAAGTCCTCATTTTTCTTCCTTGCTCTGTTCTTCTGCCTGTTTGCCATTTTTAGAACAGCTTGTGGGTAGGCACAGGTCTGAAGGATCCAATTATAAAAAGGCTGCTTGCTTATTCTGTTTCATAGTAATCCCTTCTTCCTAAGAATGGCAGCTCAGCAACATGTGGCAAGAGACGAGAAGAGGCTGCATTGTCAGAAGTTCTCCAAGGGAGAGTTGCGATTAATCTTCCCAAGCAACAATTGCCAGAATGCTCTTAGGAGATGGGATGGAAGATTCGATAGTTCTGGAAGAGTTCAAAAATATACTCGATTCAGCAGCTAATGCAAGCATAGGTCAGCCCCCATCAAAGGGAACTGCCTGAGTTAAGATAAATATAACTTTATTAGAGGAAAAGATTGCTTTGGAAGCCTCCTTGCTGCAATCAGCAAAAATGTAGCTATTCCTCTCAGGGGTCTAACTCTCGGAAGAAATTATCCCGGAACTCTATAACAGAATCCAGCTGTGCACACAGTCGAAACTGGTAGGTGCTTGTTATGTCTCCAGGGAAACTCCCTTTTCTCAGTTTCAGAATTATTTGCACTTAAAAAACACAACAAAGAAATGAAAATGAAACCTCAAGGCCGTGATGAATGGGCCCGTAACATAGGACTTTATCCACAGCCACGTTTAAAATAAATAGAAAAGTGCCTTTATGAAATATAGACTGCTGGCTAAGCTATTTGCTCCACTGCTTATACAGGTAGTCTTTAACTTACGACCACAATCGACGAGCGAGGCGGTTGCGAGGCGAGTCATCACATGATGGGACCCGATTTTGCAACCATTTTTTGTGCCATAGCGGTTAAGCAAATTGTGTGGTCGTTAAGGGAATCACATGGGTGTTAAGCGAACCTGGCTTCCCCGATTAACTTTGCTTGTCGGAGGCTGGGCTGGGAAAGTCGCAAATTGCAATCATGTGACCGCAAGACAATGCAACCGTCATACCTATGAGCCAGTTGCCCAGGGCTCAAATTCTGTGATCAAATGACCATCGTGGTAATGTGACGGGCATAACGTTGAGAGCAGGTCACTTTTTCAAGACCATCGTAACTTTGAGCCTTATTAAATGAAGATTCCATAAGTTGAGGACTACTTATACATGCACCTAACATTTTAGCTATCAAAATGAGAAGAAAACGATTTCTCTCGCAGAAATGAGTGCATTCTGGTAGTTATTTGAGGCAGGGGTGGTGGACTAGAAGACCTTTAAGATCTCTTCCAGTTCTATAGTTCTATGATTCTACATTACTTCTGACTTTTTTTCTTTTCCCTCTATAATATTCCATTTGTTTAGCATCTTTTGAATGTAACAGTGTCATGCAAACCAAGTGGCCAGTTTTTATTATAGAACTGAGATGAATTGCCAAAATTAAAGGCAGCATTCCTCAACTTGGTGTCCTCCAGATGTATTGGACTACAATTCCCATCAGCATGGTAATCTGTAGGGCACCAAGTGAGGGAAGGAAGCTTTCTGGCACAGGATAGAGTAGAATTGGACTTTACAGATCCTTTCAGCTATTCCCCCCCCCCGAATTCTTCAGAATATTAATTGTGGAAATTAGGAAAACAATAGTTCAGTGTATCAGGCAACCCACATTCTCTTGAAAATTTCCGAGTAAAAATTGCAGGTGATTTATTTGCAAAAAGAAAAAAATAGATTTTAAAAATTTAGGCCAGCAGAAACACACTTGTAAAGAGGTAACAAAATTCTAGGAAATTTGAGATCTTAATGCTCATGCCTGAAGGGAGCTGCCGTTGGCTTTCTTGAAGCTAGCAGTGAAAATTTGTGGGATCAGGGAACAGTTTTGGCTGTGTGACCAAAGGCCAGATGTTGCCCCCAAAAAGGATAGCGTTGGTGGTACTTGAGCCCCTCATCTTTCATCCAGTACATGATCTAAAGATGAATGGGAGTGAGAGACTCCTATAGAATGTGTTGACTTGCCCAAGGATGTTCGAGAGATGAAAGGAGATGGATGCTGGCTTGCTCCAGAAGGAGGAGGAGAAAGATGGAGGAAGGCCCTTCTAATAGTTTCTGCCGAGGTGCCTGCGAGCAGGAGAGTCTGGGTGTTGTTGAGGAAGGCCGCCCAATTTCCCCTCCCCTCTCTCGCTCTCACCCTCTGCAGGTATCTCTCGAAGTCCCCACCCCTCCTCTGCGCTGCACTTTCCCACCACTTCGATCCTGCCCCAGGGGGCCTCCACCTACTTCCCACACACAGCCATAAGGTACCCGCCTCATCTGAATCCACAGGACCCTCTGAAAGACCTCGTCTCATTGGCTTGCGACCCATCCAATCAACAACCAGGACCGGTAAGCAAACGGGCCACGGTTAGAATGCCTGTCGCCTCTCGTCTTGTGGTGTGGAAAATCCCCAATGCCTCTGTTCAGTCTTGGTCATGACTCTCTGAGTCCAAGGAGAAACAGCACGGCGGTCATTTGAAATGCTCCTGCAACCAAACCGTTCCCAAGCTCTTCAGTGTTTTTATTCAGTTATCGCAAGATCTAGAAGAAAATACTTACATATTTTCAAAATGGCATACTTAAAACCAGATTTCTCCAACCTGGTGTTCTCCAAATGTGTTGGACTTCCAGAATCCCTAAGAAACACAGTTTAAACCAGTGGGTTTTTTAAAAACAGTTTTAAACCAACTTTAAGACGAGTGAACTTCAACTCCCAGAATTCACCAGCCCCCATGAATTCTGAGAGCACAGGTCCACTCATTTTAAAGTTGCCAGATTTGGAAAAAAAAAATCGGTTTAAACCACATTGTGCCATCTCAATCTTGGACTCACGTTTCCACTTTCATATTTGATTGAAAGACTCACCATTTGCTTTTACATTTTGCTTTGTTTTGTGTTTGGCTCCTGGCAGCAGTTACTTTTATTTTCAAATAATGCCCTGAGGTATTTTTTTTAAATGACATAGCTTTGCTCTAGGCTATTGTTCTTAATAAATTAAAAATTATGACACTTGGCATTGGGGAGGGAGATGGTTATTGGGGGTGAGCTTTGTCCTTCTGTCCTTGAAGTTTCATTCCTAAAACAGCTAAGCCTTAGCAGACAGCATTACTATCTGGCCTTGGCTGAACAGAGGGAAGCAGAGTCAGATCGGTTAGTATACTACTACTACCACTATTACTAGCAGAAGTACCCACTCTTTCCAGCAGAAAGCTCCTACAGTACTTTGGATCCCGTTGGCCAAAGAATTTTGGCTGGAAGGGTCCAGGAGGAGAGCCTTTTCTGCTGTGGCCTCTGTCTTCTGGAATATTCTCGTTGGAGGTGAGCTTCTCCCTCACATTCCTGGCCTTCTGGAAGAGCCTAAAAAATTGGCTCAATGAGGGCTTACTACATTGGGGATTGATGACCAAGTAGAGAAGATCTCCACTTCTAAGCTGCCCATTAGTTTTTAGCGTTTAGCTTTTCTATTCAATTTTTCTAATTGCAATTGTTTTCCAGTGAGATGAGCGGCATAGAAATTTGATAAACAAATACTGGTACTACTATAGTTATCAGAGGCCAGGGCTGTAAGTTAGACTGAGAAGTCAAAAGAATACCCAAACCCATCTTGGAGAAAGACTGTATTGTCACCAAGGAAAAAGAAAACTTCAAGGACACATCCCTGCGGTCATCAGGAATGGAGGATTTTTAAAAATTGCTATGTGGGTGTTGAACAGGACAGGAAACAATGTGTGAGCTTGAGGAGGATTAAATCCTTGGATCTTCAAAACACTGATGGTAATTATCTGTAATTTGCATAGCATGCCTCTGGCAAGTTCACCAAGCCCAATGCCATTTGTACCAAAGGTATGCAAAGGATTTAGTGAGGGGGAAATGTAGCTTACAGACATCTTTATACATCTTGAAATAAGATACGGTATAATCCTTCTTGGACTAGATAAATAACCAAAGTGCGATCGAGAAGCCCGGATTTGCCTGCTGTTTTCACAGGCGAGGGGGGTGCTGATGCTAGTGAAGAGGTAATGAATTCACGCTCATTCGGTCTTCTGGCTGAGAACTTGTGCAAAAAGGCAATTGCACTAGGCACTTCCCCTAGTTTAGGGCCTCGGGAGATGCTTAGGATGGAATCAAAGCAAAGTTTTGACAAAACTGTGGAGATCCTCAAAATGGAGTAACAGGTTCTGCCTCACCTACTCCACTACTGTACAGGTAGTCCTCGACTTACTTCATTCAGTGACCGTTGGAAGTTACAGAAACACTGAAAAAAGTGACTTTATGACCATTTTTCACAAGCCTCGCAGCATCCCCATGTTCCCACGATCAGACGTTTGGCAAGTGACTCATATTTATGACGGCTGCCGTGTCCCACGGTCATGCAATCCCCCTTTTGCCACCTTCTGACCAGCAAAATCGATGGGGAAGCCAGATGCACTTACGATAACCGTGTTACTAACTTACCCATGGCAGTGATTCACTTAGCAAATGTGGCAGGGAAGGTCATAAAATGGGACAAAATTCCCTTAACGAATGGCTCACTTAACAACAGAAGTGTTGGACTCAGTGGTGGTCGTAAGTCGAGAACTGTCTAGATATGCTGAAGATGCCATCTCCCAGTCTGAAAGAGCGATCAGCTTAAATCATCATCAACATCATCATCATTTTAGCCATTGTCTGTCCACTGTAGTTGGATAGACTGTTTCCATGTTTCCAACTTATTTATCAGGTTAAATAAGATCACAAAATATCGTAAATTGTCAGACCGGACAGTGGTGCAGAACCACAGAGAGAGATCTTGAATAGTAAATATTCTCACTGTTCTCCTAATCAAAGTTGCATCTAGGCCATATGTGCACACACACACACACACATCTGCTATTGGAGGTCCAGCTTATTTCTCCTCTCTGTCTGCTAGATGCCTGTCCAGGTTGATGGTACCATTCAAGGGCAGTTAATAATAATAATAATAATTTATTAGTTCCATGTAGGGCAACTGGTCAGTAATAGAAGAAATTATATTACCTTCTGTTTCTCCTTCTCACATCCATACAGGCACATACAGAACAACTGGAAGCTAGTATTGCTTCTGAATATCTGTGATTGTTTCCTTGGTGCAATATATCTCCTTTCTGCTGTTGGAAACAGGCTGGAGATAGAACTGAAAATGGCATCCCATAGACCAGTGGTTCTCAACCTTTTCTTCACCACAGACACCCTTTAAATACCTTTTGTGGCCTCGGATGAAGGCTACGGACCCCTAAGACTTAACGAGATTTAAATCATAACTTTTCTTCAAATCTTTGCACACACACACCCATGTGATGGCATCGTGCCCCCCCCCCTTCAGAGGTCCGTAGACCACAGGTTGAGAATCCCTGGTATAGGCAATACTGTACTGACTACAGTGGGAGCACGAAGAATGCTTTTCAAGTGTGTTCATCTGGATTTCCTCCCAATGTTTGAGTTCTGAATGATCTACATTGATTTTCAAAGTGAATTTTATATATTAACATTCTTACCATTCTTTCTTTCTTTCTTTCTTTCTTTCTTTCTTTCTTTCTTTCTTTCTTTCTTTCTTTCTTTCTTTCTTTCACTTTTCAAATGTTATTCAGTCCATCGTTGACAACAATGTTCAGTATCTTTCTCTGTTTTTTTCTTCTTCTCCTTTTTGGCATTGTTAAATGATATGCTACAGGAGAGCAGTTTATGTGATCCCGTAGAGTTGTGCCAAGATTGTTTTCGTGTAGCGTAATATTTTGATCACACCCAGGAACCTATATATACAATATTCAGGTACATACGCAAAAGCCAGAAGAAAAAGACTGTCGCTGCTGCTGCTGCACATATACCATAGTAGCACCATGGCTTTCTGTGATATTTTATGAATGCATCCAAGCACACATTGGGTTATTGGTACGGCTGTGGCTGTAAATTCAGTTTTGACAATCTGCACAAAAATCGCAAAATATAAAGCTACATTTGCAATGCTAAAGAGTAATAAAGAGCATGGAAAATGCAACTGGTTAGCACAGCGTCACAGTAAGCAGCCTGATAGATTTATTAGAGGCCGAGTGGGGCTAGACTATTTAGGTGAGGTTGGGAAGTGTTGTTATACATTGGAGGGCACTGCCTTTGACTCTTGGCCATGACAGTGGAACAGATCTTTCATATTTGCCGTCAGGTGAGCTGGCCACGGTTCCCAGGGTCCCCAGTGAAGCCCGCCCACTGTCCCCGTTTTGAGGGGGGAGGTTCCTCTGGGCGGGCAGGTGACTCCTGTGGGCAGTGCTAATGGCTTGCTCTGTGTTTTTTTTTTATATTGTGTCCCTAGTTAAATGGAGGTGGTCAAGTGAAGGTACCCGGGCATTACCTTCCTACCCAGATGTTGGCGCCGCCACCCCCAGGTATGCCCCGCCTGGCAATCTCACCTGACACCAAATCTACCACGACAACTTCCGAGGGAGGGACCACCTCGCCGACGTCTCCTAGTAAGCAAGCCCCACTCACCGTTCCTGCACCTACCCACTCCCATAAGGCCTTGTCTGTCTGCCTGCCATCGGTCACTAATCCTTCCCTACCTTCTGGCCATATTCGCCAATTCAGACTGCTCTGCAGGCCTGTGGTTTTTGGGGCAAAGGGGAGAGGGAAGGGAGAAAAGGCCATTCCGGGGGAGAGGATTTTGAGATGAGATGGCAGCAGAGTGCATGGATTTAAACGGAAGTTCAAATCACTCATTTAAATGATTAGAAATGGCCACTGATTTAAGTCAGTGATTTTTAAAAAAACGAAACCCAAGCAAACAAGCATGCTAACCCATCCAAACATGCATGCTGCCATAAAACATGCCAGGCTGCGGGTAAAGACAGCCTCTGTAGCTCCCCAGGACATAATCCATGGCCTCTCTAATCATCTACCTTGCATGCCTGTCATACAAAGCGAAGCTTGAATTTAAGAGAGCAATTGTGGAATGACGTTGTTCCATTTGGCGCTCTCTTTACCTGTTTAAGGACACCGAGTAAGTAAGACCAGGTCCTTGAAAATTATAGGGTATCCCAAACTTTCCAGAAGCAAAAGGTGGTAGTTGCATGGCAGACATAAACGTTTATCAGTCATGCTGTTCAGGTGGCCTTCTAAATTTGGGGTCCGTGAGAAGTAGGCTCTATGCAACTTTGTGTGACGTTGCGCATATTCCAAAACGGTGTTTTTCAAACTTGGTCATTTTAAGAAGATGTGTAGATTCAACTCCTAGAATTCTTCAGCCAGCATAAACTTCTCCGGCCATTTAAAACTTGCCAAGTTTGAAAAATATTTCCCTGGACCCCAATGCCCCTTACCTCTTTGATCAAATGGTACATTAAAGGGATGTACAGGACTTCTGTTTTGATTTCGAAAAGGTTCTTCAAAGTACATATGGGCATCAACATAGTTCCAGCATTTCATTTTGAATTCTTTAAAGCAGCTGTGTCTTTTCCCAGGAACATATTGTTCTAGCTCCTCTGGACTCTGAAGACATTTTTAGGGAATTAATTCGAAGTGCTCCATATTATAACTGGGCATAGAGTTTTCCCAAGATTTTCCTAAAGCAGAATGCTGGTTATAATCCGAGGACCATTTTTATAAGGTTTTAAACCTTATGTTAGGATTTTGTTAGAATTTTGTCCCTCTCTGTCCGTTTCTGCTCTCCCATACAATATCATCTCCGTTTCCCATCCTGTATGAAAGGGGAAAGTGTTTTCCTTACCTTCTGAAAATTTGCTCACCTGTGATCTAAATATTGATATTAGAATAGCCCACTCCAAAATAATAATAATTATTGTAAAGGTTAATTATTTAAGTTATTTGTACACCTCCAATTCCCCCCTTCCCCCCCGACTC
>JANHFO010005686.1:39822-50602 GCA_032468095.1 Pareas carinatus | reverse complement strand
AAAACAATTATAAACAAATCAAGAGAGAAAGAGAGAGAATGAGAGAATGGGAAAAAGAGGGAGAATGAGAGAAAGAGATAGGGAATGAGACAGACAGAGAGTGAGAGAAAGAGAAAGATAAAATGAGAGACAAAGATAGACAGAAAGAGAGACAGAATGACATAGAGAGAGAGAGAATGAGAGAGAGAATGAGAGAGAGAGAATGAGAGAGAGACAGACAGACAGACACACAGAGACATACTGCTCTGGCGCTCCACTCCTTCCTCCTCACTTGCTCACCGGCTTGACTGAGCTCTGGGTGCCCGTGCTGCACGGCCCTCCAGGCACCCCACAGGCCGATCTTCAGGCCTCCAGGCGCACCGCAGGCAATCTCCGGGTATCCGTGGGTGGAACCAAAGGCCTCCGAGTGACCCGCGGGTGCCCAGAGAACGATCTGCAGGGTGCCCGGAGACCCGGAGATCGGTCCACAGGATGAATTACAGATCTCAGGGTGCTCCATGGCTGCCCAGAGATTGATCCGCGGGGTGCCTGGAGGCCAGCAGATTGGCCCACAGGCCGAATTATAGGCCTTTAGGCATCCGTGGATCGATCTCTGGGCACGCACTGGGTGCCCAGAGGCCCATAATTCAGCTCATGGGTGCCCAGAGATTGATCTGCCAGGTGAGCTCTGGGGTCTCCTGCAGAGCGGGCTGAGCTAGGGGCCCTCCTGCGGGGCAGTGGGAGCTTTGGGCGTTCCCATGGGGCAGGGCGAACTCCGGGCTCTCCCGCTGGGTGGAACAAGCTTCGGGCCCATTGTCCAAATTTTGGACACCCCCTTGGCTTCCTACCACCACCTGGCCTCCCACCGCCCTCCTGCTGCCCTCCCTGGCATCCTACTGCCCCCTAAGCCTTCCCACTGCCCCCCAGGGGGCGGTACCGCCCCCGTTGGGAACCACTGCTGTAGAAAAATGGTGCAAGTTATTAGATTTGTGCTCCATTATATGTGATTGAAAAAGACGTCAAACGGAAGGGTAATGAAATAATTACTTTTCACTTACTCATTGAACACATGAGATATATTGAAAAAAAAGTGGAACATAATAAAACTGCATGAAATATACCATTCCCCTTTTACTTTATAAATGTTCTGCCAGGCATTTCTCTTCCAATGACATAGTAACAATTAGATATGCTCTCTCTCTAAAAGTTCAGTTGAGTTTCATCTAGAATTTAATAAACACGTTTATATGGAAGGTTTATTTAAGAGGTCACAGTGTTGATTGGGCAAGCAAATAACACAATGTTTAATAAAATCAATTAGAACAAATCCATGTCACATGAATTGCTCTACATTTTTTTTATTAAAAACAAATATGCCATGTCAGGGTTCAGCAGTTTGTGACAGGTAGCTTAATATTTTGATATTATGTTGCTAATGATAGAAATATAGCACAATTGGGAACTTATACATAAGAAAGGCAATATAAATAGATAGAGGTTAATGCAATAAGAAGATCAACTTTTGCTATACTTTACCTCCTCCTATCTTGCTCTCACCCTCTCCATCTTTTAATTGTGCCTCTGTATTTGGTTTTGTGTAGTATACAAATAATATACTAGTTTTCTGGACACAGACTCCTGTTTTCACATATCGATCTGGGGTATGTATTTTGAAATTCTAATGTATTTGAGCTAAAAATCAAAGATGTTCTATTCTAACCAGTTTATCTCATTGTGGCTAACCCACTCAGTTTCAGTTTTCCAATCTGCAATGTGGAGAATAATAACATTGACATATTTTACCAGATTGAAGTATGCATGTAAACAACTTTTAGTATTTGAATATATTCCACAAACTGTATTATTATAAAAAGTAAAGTGTCTTGTGAGTGTAGCAGATTTTGTATTGTCTGTTAGAAACAAATGTTTCAGTTTGGCAGAAGAGAAACAATACTGTGAATTGAGTACAGGATGGGTAAAATGTCAGACTACAAATGTTGATAGCAAATGAAATGTATTCATGATAATAGTGTCAGTGTAGGCTTAATCATAAATAAACATTGCACCCTGGCTGATACAGGTAATCCTTGTTTACCGATCATAGTTGGGACCAGCAACTTTGCTGTTAAGCAAAGCAGTCACTAAATGAAACTGTGATGTGCTCACAATCTTACTTCAGCTTTCTTTTGCTTTAAAGAGAGGTCATAAATGCAAGTATTGCTTATAAAGTTCATTTTTCATAATTGTTCATGTGAATAGTTGATAAAACAAGTGAATGGGTAAAAGAGAATTACTGCAAGAAATAGAAAAATATATCTGCACTATCTATGACTTTATCTTTTGCTTCTATTTGAAAACAGAAAGATGGGAACCACGAGGAACTAATATTTTACTATACACTGCACTCTAACAGGATAAATATAGGTGGGTAATGTTTGTGTAATAAAACTGATTTGGAAATTTGGTTGCTTGCTAAATTTGTTTTGAGTTCTGTACAGTTGATTATTGAGGTCTTGGAAGGTTTATAATAAAAAACAAACCAAAAATATGTCAAAAATATACATCAAAATTAAAATAATGAACATCTAAAAGTGCAGTAAAAATATATCTCAAGAACTATTTTATACATTCAAGGAGCTCCCAAAGGAGAAACTTCAAGAGGCAAACAATCAGAGAGGGCTGACATGTTCTGACTTCCATCAGTTAAAGAATACCATCTCAGGGGATCAAGGAGGTATGTCTGCTCTGTAAAACAGCATCTCCCTAAAAATCCAGATAACCTCGAGTACAAAGCCTCAACCTGCCAGCCTTTAGAAAGGCCTTGGAGAGTTGGTTCTTCCCTAAGCACGGATTGTGTAATACTCAGTAAGAAATATTCTTCTTCCATTGAAATCCCCATTGGTGTCCATATATTACTGCATCTAAATTTTGTATCCATTTAACTATGCAATTCTAACTTGGTTTGATCTCTGAGTCATGCTTCACCAGTAATTTATAAATAAGCTTCTCCAGATGCTGTGAGTTATATAAATTTTTAAATTCAGTCCCTAGAGGTTCCCCCTTGTTTCTGTAATTCTTTTAATACCGTGCTACTTATTTCAAGACCTTAAAACCAGTTAAGTGGACTAAGCCATTGTGATGTAAGAATCTCATGCTTTTAAATCTTCATCTTATTAATAATTAAATCTCACACTCTAAATGAGTAAATTCATTTGTGCTTTCCTCTTCATAAAAATAAATATTTAGTAGTGAAACCAGATGGAAAAAGTTGGGTTAATTTTTCTCCATATATTATAGATTTGTTACATTGATTATTGGTGTATGGTTATTTGTTTCTGTTTGTATCAATCCAGATTAATTTAATTTAATCACATGGTTGTATATTGTCATTCTCACTTGAGAACAGTTTAGAATTCCTGCTGGTTTCTCCACTGACAAGGTGGAGACAGTATAAAAATAGAATCATATGACTTCCTGAGAGTCATCTACACTCAGTTTTAGAGTAGGAAGCAGTTGAGAAATGAAACATGATGGGGAAAAAAATTAAAATATGGTGGATAATGTATTTGACTTATAGCAGGGACATCCAGTCAAAACAGCTCACTTGGAGACTTTAAGCCCAACCTACCTCATAGGCTTGTTGGGAGGAAACACAGGAGAATGGAGCACTATGGGCCTTGAGTTCCTGAACAAAGATGGAATATAGCAACAGGCACATGCTGGTGTGCCAGAGAAGGGGCACATAAGGCAATAAAACTATCCAGGTCTTTCTTCATCCAAAGTTATTGTTTCTTTAAAAGTCACATGTTGAGTTAATTTCTTGTGGCTGAGTGAGTGAGGAAATGAAGAATTGTGCAAGTGGCAGGGAAACTGTCATGGAAAATGAAGGTGAAGATCATAGCAACCGCCCAGCAACAGTAATAGCCCAGCAGCACAGCACAAGCCAGTAGCCACAACTTCTCCCAAATTTAATTCCTCAGAAGTCATGGGTCCTGACGTTTGAATGCATTCTGTAAATTAGCCAATGTGAGGTACCTTGTGACCAAATTGTGGTCTATGATGCACTGCTTCATTTAAATAAAGTTATGAAAATGACAATTTGAGCAGTATATATATAGATAACACACCTCCATTTTGTATTTCCAATAATATTTGGAAATGCATTGAATAGAAAAATTAACAAAGGTATAAGTAGAGATGATGAACTATTTTGTTAAACTATTTTTTCATTATTTTAGATTCAGAGAAGATGTGTATTTCTAAGAATTAATTATGAAATAAAAATGAAATATTAGTTTAATATCACCAGAACTAACAATTTAATGTGTATATGGTTTTCCAAGTCTCTAAATAGTAAGCACTAAGAAACAATATTGAACTGTGCTTTTTTATCTGGAATTGCTTTATTTTTCCCTGAGGAGATGCTAAAATTTGTTACTGCAGATGTGCCATTTTGTATGATATTATGTCTTTATAACTTAAAACAATTCAAATACATTGTTGGTAAGGATCTAGTACTCTAAATTTAAAAATACATATGGAGAAACGCAGAATAGTCATTGTCAGTAGGCATTTCTCCCCATTAAAATGGATATGCACATTTCTTCTCCTCAAATTCAGATGTCTTGTTCATATCTTCTCAGTTCTAAAGGTATTTTTTCTGACCACAGGAAAGAATAGTTCAATAAAATAGACTTCAAACTTCCATTCAAACTTTATTTTTGTTTTTAATAGCATGAACTTGAGCTGCACAGTATTTGGAAGAATTTTGCTTTCTTATTTATTTGCCCATGAAGTAAATTATTACTTTCAAATTTTATTTGTCAAACCTACGAATTATTTCTCAATGTAAATGTCATACACACAGAAATGAACCCTCAGAAATGTAGGCTGAATGCAGACAAAATGTCAAACAATAAACCATGGTCATAAGCCAAAATAGGTAATTCGGAATGAACCAAATCACCATATATCTTAGCAAGTTGTATGGATGAAACCATTTTGTTAATTAGCTTGTTTTCTTTTGTTTTGGACATTTTGACATGATAACAGTTTCTACTTTCCAGTTTCTCCAAGACAGTTTGAAGTTAGTTGAATATATGGCTGCTTATTTTCTGAATATTAAAATAATGCAGACATAATTCCAGAGCAATCATTGTTTTCTTCAGTTGCTCCGTAAGAAAAATTAATTTAATCACTGTCCCACCTCCAGAGTTACTATTTATTTATTATTATTTATTATTATTTTTTATTTGCACTTCTATACTGCCCTTCTCCCCGAAGGACCCAGGGCGGTGTACAGCCAATAAAAAACATGTACGTACAGACAACAATTTAAAACACAATTAAAAGATAAATTAGTCAGTGGCTGAGTAATTTAGAAAATTCAAATATAAAACCAATTTAAAACAGATTATAAATTTAAATATTTTTTTAAAAATTTTAAGCGGGATGAGATATGACTAGGCGAAACCGGCCTGAATAAAAAGATGGTTTTTTATGGCACAGCAGAAAGCACGGAGGTCCGATATAGTTTGAATCTTTGGGGAAGGTCGTTTCAGAGAGTGGGTGCTGCCACAGAGAAGGCTCGCCTCCTAGGGGTCATCAGCCGACATTGCCTGGCCAACGGCACCCTGAGGAAGCCCTCTCTGAGGGAGCGTACCTGTCGGTGGGAGGTATTGGCTGGTAGAATGCGGTCCTGTAAGTATCTTGGTCCTAAGCCATGGAGCGCTTTAAAGGTAGTCACTAACACCTTGAAACGCACCCGGAAGCCCATCGGCAGCCAGTGCAGCTCGTACAGGATGGGGGCCACATGGGCACTACCACTGGCCCCCATAATCCCCCATGCAGTCGCATTCTGTACCAGCTGGAGCCTCTGAATGCGTCCGAAGGGGAGCTCCATGTAGAGAGCATTACAATAGTCCAGGCGGGCTGTGACGAGTGCTTCAGTGACTGTTTGCATGGTTTCCGATCTAGAAAGGGGCGCATCTGGTGAACCAGGCGAACCTGGTAAAAGGCCCCCCCCTGGTGACAGCTGCCACATGGTAAACCAAGGACAGCCGTGCATCCAGGAGGACACTCAGATTGCAACCTTTTCCATGGGGGACAGTATTTCGCCCCCAATAGTCAGCGATGAAGTCAGCTGGCTATATCGGGACACCGGAAGCCACAGCCACTCAGTCTTGGAAGGGTTGAGTTTGAGTCTGTTGCTCCCCATCCAGATCCGCCATAGCGTCGAGCTCTGTCCCCCTGCCAACACAGTCTGAGACTGGTCGGAGAGGTAGGAGAACCACCAAAGAATGGTGCCTCCCGATCCCAACTCCTCCAACCGGCGCAGCATGATACCATAGTTGATGGTATCAAAAGACGCTGAGAGATCTAATAGGATCAGGATAGAGGAACAACGCCTATCCTAGGCCCTCCAGAGATCATCCACCAACATGATCAATGCCGTTTCTGTGCTGTGACCAGGCCTGAAGCCGGACTGGAGCGGGTCTTGATAGATAGTTTCAGCCACCTCAGATGCCTCACCTGCTGATGGCAGTTTGAAGTCTCTCATGACTATAAGCCTGAGTCTACACCGCCTTCTCGGCGATGACATCGAGTAGCTCGGGCAGGGCTGCTGTCACGTGGCAGGGAGTCAGGTATGCGACCAGCACACCCCTCTGCCTCCCAGACCCCCACTTCACCAAGAGGAACTCACAGCCGGTCACCTGAGGAACTGTGGCCTTCCTCGGTGCAAACTCCTCCTTAATTAAAACCGCCACATCCCCGCCCTTCCCCTGGGCCCGCGGTTGATAGAATGCTAGGAAACCTGGTGGGCACATCTCAATGAGAGGGACCCCTCCTCCTGGCCCAACCAGGTCTCCGTGATCCCTGCCAGGTCCGCTCCCGCCTCCTGTACCAGCTCACAAATGAGGGGAGCTTTATTTACCACGGACCTGGCATTACATAACATCAACCGGAGGTCCTGAGCCTGAAAGCCAGTACCACCTAGATCACAGGAAGAGCTCTGGGGGTCGGCACGTGTCACTGCTTGCATATATCAGGGATGCGCACCCCTTACAGGATTTGGTCCCCTGCCCCCACCATATTTACCCTTCCCACACACAACAGGGATGTTAAGTTCCTCATCCTCTTGGAATCCCCCCTCCTCTGAACCCTAATGCCTTCATGCCATGTCCAGGCCTCCCTGATGGCCCCTCACACCCTCCCGCTCCCTTTAAAACCTGCCCTCCTGAACCCCTTAAAACCCTAGTTAAGAACCCCTTTAAAAATCTCATTAGTTTGCATTTCTTATTGGCCTTTGCGCATGCCAAATATATACTATACCTATAATAAATATTTAAAATGTTAGCATTCTGTCAGTGCCCATCCATGCAGTTATGATGAGATCTATGTAATCTTGAGATTCTTGCTCTTAGTCTTTTCTGTTGTAAGAGTCTAAGGGCTCTGAATTCTCTGTGTCAACCGGAAGCACTTCCAAACTGCTTTACAGCTGACTGAAAGCGCGTGAATTCAAAGCTGGAGTTTTCCGGCCAGTTGATCTCTCTGCAACCCTGACTTCTCCATGAGGTAAGGAGAGTCCGGGTATAGCAGGGAGGAGGGAGGCAGGTGTTATTCGAGGGTAGGGGTGGGCAGTCTACTGTGTTTCCCTGAAAGTAAGGCACCCCCCCAAAATAAGACCTAGCGCTCCTTTGGGAGCAAAAATTAATATAAGACAGTGTCTTATTTTTATATAGTATACTCTAGTATAGTATATTATAGCTTGACAAAATTCCGACGTGTATGTACACTCGTTCACTCATCAGCTGCTAGTTCCCTGGAAGCCTGGCTTTTGTTTTCTTTCTTTAATGAAATAAATCCCCGTCTTTGAGAGTTACAAATTATCTGAGGCCAGAACTGTAAGAAAAGACTTCCATGGACAGAAATCTTGACCCTGAGGTCCTGACCCAACTATTGTTTTCGCTATCTAGTTTAGATGCTAGTGCTCAGTGTAGCTAGATGGGAAGTTGGTCGGAAGACCCAGTTGGCTTTGGACCAGACAGATTCTTGGAAGCAAGGCCACCTAATGAATGGATGTCTTAGATCCTAAGGGAGGGAGGGAGTCGTTTCCGTCCAAATTCTGTTGGCTGACTGTTGGGAAAAATGAGAGATCCGTTATGAAAAAAACATGGCTGGCTGGAATCATCATTAGGAACATGTTTGAACTTTGTCCAGAACCTGCTTGGTACTTCTAATGAGTATATATATTCTGTACTCTCAGCGCAGTCTGTCTCTAAATTCCCGGAAGGATGGGAGCGGAGTGAAGTTATATTTGCAGTCCTCTTTGTGGACACTCCAAAGGTTGATATCTGGCTGTTATCCTGGGCTAGATTGTTTGTTTTTCTCCTTTCATCCAGTCAGTGGCCAAATTTCCTTCCCTTTGATTTATAACAAGACTTGGCGGATTAATTTTTAAAAGCAGTCACCAAAAAAAACAACAACAACCCAGTTGGAAATAGTTCTGTTTATTTTAATCTTAATTTTGGACTTCGTCATACTCCCCAAGACCACCTCTCTCGAATAGTGACCATATTGTCCCAACACCTGTTCTCCACATAGTACATCCAGCAAAATCCTAGGCATGAGGAACATCCTAAAATTCACTGAGAATGCAATGTTTTCCCCCAGGGGTTGCTGCATTTGGAGCAGTGGGCAAATTCACACAATCTCCTTGCCTTGGCTGCAAAACGGTTTCACCAATCATTTCTGGAAATATGTCCGCGAGCCATCGCCTACGCTAGCATTTCTCAGACTCAGCAATGATAAGATGTATGGACTTCAACTCCCAGAATTCCAGACCGACAGTCGGCTGGGGAATTCTGAGGACTGAAGCCTGGCAACAGCACCGTACGGACCTGTTCTCGGCGCATAAGAAGGACGTGCTGTGAGGGCAGCATAATTTCCGGGTGGTTCCTGAAAATAAGGTGG
This sequence comes from Pareas carinatus, assembly GCA_032468095.1. NCBI lineage: Eukaryota > Metazoa > Chordata > Lepidosauria > Squamata > Pareidae > Pareas > Pareas carinatus. The sequence goes on along the minus strand of JANHFO010005686.1, from coordinate 41,650 downwards.
GGGTGGGGGACATCAAAGCCAATGTGTGGGTATGCTTATGGTCTTGTGTGTGGAAACTGTGAGCTCTAAACCCGCCTTAGGCATGAAAGTCGGTTGGGTGACTTTGGGCCAGTCACTCTCTCTCTCTCTCTCTCTCTCTCAACCAAACGCACCTGAAAGGGTGGCTGTTGTGGGGAAAATAGGAGGAGGAAGGCATATAGTATGTGTTTACTGCCTTGAGTTATTTAAGTGAAGTAATCAAGGCGGGATATTAGATAAGCAGGCAAGCAGGCAAGTAGAGAGGAAGGAAGGAAGGAAGGAAGGAAGGAAGGAAGGAAGGAAGGAAGGAAGGAAGGAAGGAAAAGATAGATAGATAGATAGACAGACAGACAGACGAGAGATAGACAGATGAGAGATAGATGGACAGACAGACAGACAGACAGATGAGAGAGAGAGAGAGAGAGAGAGAGAAATGTAGGTCACTGTGAGGGGGTCCTTGGTAGTCTCTGACCTTGGTGGTTTTCTTGCCGACATTTCATTATCCAAACGAAGTAACACCATCAGTGCTTAGCAGTGATTAGCACTGACAATATTACCTAGTTTGGATCACGAAGCACCTGCAAGAAAACCACCAAGCTCAGAGAGCACCATGGACTCCCTCATGGGCTACAAAGAGTCTCCTTTAAAAGTTTCTGTGGCTGCCAGGCGGAGGGGAGGGAGTCCGTTATGAAAATCTAAGCAGGGAGAATCGTTCAGGGAGGAAGGGCCCTCATTTCTTGCTGACGGCGGCTGCTGTGATATGGGCGAACCCCTTTCCCAACAGCTTCACTAAATGCTGCAGTTGGCCTTAGCCACTCAGACGTGCCTTTGAATAATAGATACTTGGGGCAAGGGTGGGTGCGCGAGGGAGGCTGGAAAACGCACCGTCGTAACTTGTTTTTCCATCTTCTTCCAGTCCTGGTACCTAGGCTAGTTGCAGCTTCCACCTGCGCCACCACCGCCACCACCATCATCATCATCAACATCTTCTTCCTTTCCTCTCCCCTCCCCCCCGGGCTTTCGGCTTCCTTTGAGGAGAACACTGCAGCCCTGCTCACCCCTGGCCCAAACCTTGGGGGCTGCCTGGAGAGAAAGAAAAGAAAAGAAAGAAAAAGAAAGAAAGAAAGAAAGAAAAAGAAAGAAAGAAAGAGAGCATGAATTAACGTCAACATCGCAAAGAGACATCACAGAAGTTCGGAAGGAAGGGGGAAAGCTCAAACTTCTTTTTAAAAGAGAGGAAACCCCCCCCCGCTTTCCAGCCATTCCCCGACGGACGACGACTTTCCTGAAAGGAGCAAAATTCAAGCGGGCAGCGTTTCCAGGGGAGGCCTTTTTTGGGGGGGGGGGGCAGAAGCACTACACACGCCTTTCAGGGGGCCGGATCCCCCCCAGCCCTCCCTGCCAGTCCGTGGCCAGCTGGGATCCTGTCTGTCTCGTACTCAAAAGGGATGTATATGCAAAAGTTTCCGATTACTTTCTCCATCTCTTGTGAGTAGGGAGGGGGGGAATATTTTTTTTAAAATACCTGGCCTGCTGCAGAACCGCCCCCCTCCCTCTCTCTCTCTCTTTTTCCAACGCTCAACACCACCCACCACCACCCCGCTCCTCCTCCTCCTCCTCCGGGAATGGGGTCAGCAGCGACCGAGAGACTGCACGACAAGCCATCAAAACTGGTCAAGTAGCTGAAGCCGGGCCAAGGTCAAGATGCAACGTGAGCTAATTCCCCAGAGAGAGAGAGAGAGAGAGAGAGAGAGAGAGAAGAGGGGGGGGGGAGATAAAATGCTGGGCACCTTTTCAGTGTATCAGATCT
>JANHFO010005686.1:8698-22589 GCA_032468095.1 Pareas carinatus | reverse complement strand
TCTATCTATCTATCTATCTATCTATCTATCTATCTATCTATCTATCTATCTATCTATCTATCTATCTATCTATCATTCTATCATTCTATCTATCTGTCTGTCTGTCTGTCTGTCTGTCTGTCTGTCTATCTGTCTATCTTCACACACACACACACACACACAATACCAAACTGGTTCAGCAGACAGTAGACAGAGCAGGAGTAGTACAAACAGAAGAGAACAGGGCAGAGTAACAGCTAGGCCACGTCCGGACCCATTATATCAATTCCAAACAGTCCCCATTGACTGACCTATTACCATGCAGACACTCCAGGTTCGTGAATACTCTGACAGTTATCCCAACCCCACAGATGATGGCTACTGTCAATTCTCATCAGTTTCAACACACCCCCTTTAAACGGTGATGTGTGGAGCTAACCTATGAGATTCTTGTTGTTGTTATTGGCCTTTTGGGATGTTCTTGAGATGTTCAGGTTGGTGTGCTGTCTGAGCCAAGCCAATTATTGCAAAATGTATGGTGGGGCAGGGGGGGAAAGCATAGCTAAAGAGAGAACATCCAGGGGCAATTTCTCAGTCCAATGTATGTCACAGGGCTGGCTTTCAAGAGATAAACCTGACTGAGGAAGTATCTGAGTTCCTGAAAGAAAGGTGGACTATGGATCTGAGTAAAAGAACGAATCAAGTAATGACTTCTTCCTTTGGTAGTAAGACTACTTGATAGTTTTCTCTTGGTAGTCACTGCAGGGAGAAGAATTTAAAAAAAAATCAATATACCCCAATGAATCCTTCTTGGGATGGACTAGAGAAATAAAGAGCCCCACACACAGTGATTTGCGGGGTTGGATTATCCCAAAGCAGAGATAAGAGCATTAGGCAACCCCAAAACAATTAAAATAGGAAAAAAGATCATTAGCACCACCCACAAGACACATCCCACCAGCTAATTATAGGAAATTAATCACCTTCCCAGGGAGAAGTTGCTCGTTAATTAAGGAAAAAATGGAAGACGTTCCAATGTATCAGTAAGACTTCCACTAGATCCATATGTCTGTCTTTTTAATTTGGTGAGATTATTGCAGAGCTTACTGAAAAGAAAATAAATGCACCACAATCACAAACTCACCCAAGAGAAAACTCCAATATACGTACCTTTGTCAGCTGCTGCTCGGAAGAAAAACCCAAACCAAAGACGGTGTTGGCTCTGCTGTCCGCCCATTGGCCAAACTTCTGGGATGTTTTTGTGAAAGTCATGTTAGGTGTGATGGTGCTATTTATAATCACCTGAAAAGGAACACACACACACAACATACAAAGAACATGTTATTAGAACGAGAACATTCGACCTCTTGCATGCTATCCCATGAGCAGTAGCTTCCCAAAGCGTTGGTTGCAAAGCGTAAACATTCAGATGAATTTTGAACACAACCCTTGATGAGGGGCAGTGTGATTTCCGCCTCCCCAATCCTGAATTACCAAAGACAATATTCTCAGCATCCAGCTGGACCGTAAATTCACAGCCCCTCAATTTTATTATTTATTTATTATTTAGAGTTATATACCGCTTAACAGTGCTTTGCAGCCCTCTCTAAGCGGTTTACACAGTCAGCCTATTGCCCCCCAACAATCTGGGTCCTCATTTGACCGACCTCGGAAGGACAGAAAGCTGAGTCAACCTTGAGCCAGTCGGGATCAAGGAATGAGGAATTCTGGGAGTTGAAGTCCACAAGCCTTAAAAGGACCAAGGTTGAAGACCTCTGCACTAAATTAGAGTTTTCACGTCAAGGACTACCTGTGCAGTACTTGATTCTAGACTTTTTCTTGATGGGGGAGGAATAACGTTGCTTTATTTGGATCGAATCTTTTCGGGGTAGGTTTCCTTGATCTCCTGCCAGTGAACATCCCGCTCTGACACTGAGAAGGTACCAGGTAAGCAGAGACAACAGAATCCACCTGCTCCTTTCCCTATGGGGATTCTCAGCCAGCCAGGTCATGCATGTCCCAAAGGTGCTTTTTCCAACAGGCAATTGAATTTTCTTGGTGGTTTCCCCCCCTTTGAAAACGCTTCACTTCTCATCCAAGAAGCTTCTTCCGTTCGCTCATTTGTTCGGTTCCGTTTATGGCAGAGCAAACCTGCTTGCAAAACAGCCGCACCCATTAAGAGTACGTGGAAAGAGAGATTTAAAATCCCGAATAAAGCTCGTTAGGGAGGGTCCATGCTCTTGATACAAAGACCGCGTTTCCTCGGGATCTCGGACTGAGGTGAAGAAATACCAAATGGGCAGCAGATAAAGAAACATCCTTCCGGGGGGTTTTTAGGTATCGACACGCAACACACATTAAACCAAACCGATACACGGTTTCTGTAAGTTGTCACCGAAGCATTTCTGCGACTAATATTCATTCAGTGTGCAAAATACAGGTAGTCCTCAACATACAACCATTTGTTTAGTGATGGTTCAAAGCGACAATGGGACGGAGGGGGAAATGACTTTCGAATTGGTCCTTGCAAAATCGTTGCGGCCTTTCCACGTTTGCGTTGATCAAAATTTGAGCATTAGGCAACCGGCATGTATGTACGATCTCTGGAGTGTCTCACGATCACGTGATCCCCTTTTGCGACCTTGTGAGGAACGAAGTCCATGGGGAAGCCAGATTCACTTCACAACCGTGTTAGCTACTCGACAACTGCAGTGATTCCCTTAACAACTCTGGCAAAGATGGTCGTAAAAAGGGGCAAAACTCACTTAAATGTCTTGCTTAGCAACGGAAATGTTGGGTCTCGGCTGCAGTTGCAAGTGGAGGACTACCCATAATGTACTTATTTTAAAGACTTCTTTGTTTTTTATACTTTATAGCTTTTGATGTTATTTTATTTTTGTGATTTTTTTTCTTTAAAAGAGTACCCCACCATCCTTATTCTGGCCTTTGGTCGTTAATAAAGGTTGATGCATTGATTGGCCAAGGTGGGAAGCAAAAATTCTAAATGATAAGACATCTTTGTTAGTTTGATCGGTCACATTTTTGTTCAGAAATGTATTAGGACAAGGATAAAAACCTTATTTGATTTTTTTTAATCAACTGCCCTCCCCTCTTCGTAGAAATTCAATCTGGCTGGTGTTGTCTTCCAAATACTGTATGTCATTCTATTTCGATGTGGACTTTTGTGTTGAAATGGAACCCCTCACTTCACCAGGCCATATCACCCTCAGGGGATCGAATCATGACAATACGGATAGTCCCCCACTTACAACCATCCGCTTAGCAACTGTTTGAAGTTAACAGCAGCACTGGAAAAGTGACTTGCAACTGGTTCTCACATTTAAGGCTGTTGGGAGCATCCCCCACGATTACAGGATCAAAATTTAGACGCTTGGCACCTGTACCCTGTTTCCCCCCAAAATAAGACCGAACCGGAAAATAAGCCTTAGCCTGATTTTTCAGGATGCCCCTAATATAAGCCCTACCCCAAAAATAAGCCCCAGTTAAGATTGTCAGCCAGACAGATGCATTAAGTGCTGTATTTCCCCGAAAATAAAACCTAGCCGGAAAATAAGCCCCAATGTGTCTTTTGGAGCAGAAATTAAATTAAGGCCCGGTCTTTATTTCCACGCGGTATGTGTGGAAGTGGCAGCATCCCAGGGTCATGTGATCACCTTTTTTTTGACTTTCCCAGCTGGTTTCTGAGATGCAAAGTCAATGGGGGAAGCCGGACTTGCTTGTGCAATTCATTTAAAAACAGCCGTGGCAAAAAAAGGTCATCAAATTAGGCAGAACCTACTTAGCAGCTGCCTGTTAACCGATGGAAATTCTGATCCCCGTTGTCGTAAGTCAAGGACTACCTGAAATAGCACGGAGAACATTATTTCTTCATCAAGGGGGGGCGGGGAGAAGTGTGTCTTGACCTTCTCTAGATCCAGACCTCAGATTCTCCCAAGGATACCTAAACATCCCTTCCATCCTTCACTTTCTAATCCCCCGTTGCGCCTCTGCCGCAGCACGGACTTCAAAAACTGCTGACATGGCATGTTGACTATGCGCTGCCCATCCCTGCAAGCAATTTGGGGTCCTTAATTTGATGCAATTCTGCGCCCCCTCCCCTCCCCTGCATTTCCTTCCTGTCAAATCAAGGCCTGATGCGTGAAACCCAAAAGCGTTCCTTTTCTCTACTCTCTTGAGAAATCTTTTTTTAAGTTTTGCAAATGCACAGTCCATGCTGATCGTCTCCCTGGGGTTGCTTATTGCGGAATGCATGGGATTCTATTGTTGGTGGTGTCCAACTTGCGAGGTGGTCCTCGGTGGCTTCACCCTCGTTAAGTAATAGAATGTAATTACAAGGTGGTCAGTCGGAAGGGCTGATTCATGGTTTCCAGCTGCATGGCCGCTGGGGTCCCGCCCTCTCACGAGGCAGCTGATTTGGGTGGCCTGTGTTGAAAAGCAGCTCCTCTTATTTTCCCTCTTCAAAGCATCTGGGCACTCCTGCGCCTGTTAAGCAGGACTGCCACCTTCAGATATGGTGGAGAACCTTCCATTCGTGGTTAAGTCTTTGGTGGTGAATTTGATCCACTGGAAGTCCCTGTCTGTCCTGGCGGGCAGAAAGGAACATGGATTTGGTTCTCTGCGAAGGCCTTGCCATTATTATTCATGCAGATAGTGATGTCTGCCTACCTCTCTTTTTGTAAATAGGTTTTCTGTCCAAGGTGACCTCAATTTCCATCTCATTCTCTCCAGGATATGTGTTTTGTTTTGTTTTTCCCCCGTGCGGGAAGAAATGAGGGGAAAAAATCCCTCCACTTCATGAACGGAGGGAGATGGTTCAGGGCCTCTACACTGGGACTTGCACACCAAGGTTTGCACCAGCACTGGAGAAAGCAGGCCACGCCACACACTGCTTGGGGTGAAATCTTCCAAGGAAGGGAGGGAGGTGTTAAGAGAGGGTCAAGCTTAGAGTCCATGCGCCGCAGGAAGCGATACAGGCCTGGCCTCGCCCAGAATCCCTGAAGCCTTATCTGAGCGTTCTCAAGGGAAAGGCGGACAGTCTGGAGGGATTCTCGTAACACGGTGGCTAACGCTAAAACTTCCGCTTGAGACTATCCTCGTGGGGTCCGAGTTGCTTGTGCCTGAGACTACTAAAATTCAATCCCAGATCCAACCTTGTTACTGTTCGGATGTCGGTTCTGCTGCCCCTTCCCTTCTTCCAAAGTAAGTCCGGCCTATTTCAAGCAGCATGAAGCCCCTTCGAATGCCCTCTTTTTAGTCTTCAACCCTTTCGTTAACATGTTTGCGTCGTTCCTGATTCAGGATGGGAAACCTTCGTTCAGGACTGTGTGGTTGTTGCAGTCACAAAAGAGAGGGCAGCTCCCCCCAGAGGTTTATCCAATGCGCCAACCCCCCCACTCCCCAAATGAATCCTGTCCTACCAGCTCTCTGCAGGCATGCAGGAGAATAGATGGCTTCCTTTCTTTGAGATCGGCATTTCCTAGCCGTTGAGTAATTCTTAAGCACAATCTATTTCTGTGGAAAAAGGAAGACACTCGATCCATTTCTGTAGAAAAAGGAAGACGCTTGGTAACGGTTAACGTTTGACAGTTCATAGTTTAAAGAAGCTTCTCTTCGGTCCAACAGCTTGCAAAAATATTTTGATGACAACAGCAATGCACGGACACAGCAGTGCACAATAAAATTAGTTGGTGAGTGGGGGACTCCAGATTAGCCTCTGAAAAACCGAGGAAACAGTATTGAGAGGACCACAAGTCCAAACAGATAGCAAGAAAATCACCAGAGCTAGAGAAAAATCAAGGAATGCACTTTAAGGATGCATGCAGTTCTTTTCTTTTACATGTTATTTAGATTACCCTCTCTCTCTTTCTTTTTTTTAACCTAAAAAAATCCACGAGGCAACTAAGACATATAAAAGATAAAACGAAATATAACAGTCTGCAGTTCAGTAAATGCTGAGTTCTTCATTTAGGTAAAAGAAATGAGCAGGGATCAAACAGGCTCGGCAAGAGTCCGTCTGAAAATGAGCTCGGTTCAGAATAGATTGCCAGCTAAATATGAATCAAAACTGCTGTGAAAAAAGACAAAAATGCTCTTTTAGGCTGCATCAACAAAGGTATGATCATCAGCTACTGGAAAGTAATAAATCTCATATCTTATTCATTGGTTGGATACAGGCTTCACACACGATTCAGTTCTTGCCCTCGCTTTTCAAGAATCATTCAGGGTAAAATAAAACAGGAGGAGGAGAGGACCGAGGGATTGGAACCCAGGGCTCCGGAGATTCTGAGGAAAATGGCTGCGTTGAGACTTCAAACAGGAGACCCAGCAGGAATACGGCCAACGTTCTTCAAGCTCTTAGAAATGTCCTAGAGAAGCCTGCTGGGGCCTGCTTCCTGTTTGCCTCCAGATCTACAGGGAATCCTTGACTTACGACTACGGTTGAGCCCAAAATTTCCATTGATAGCCAAGACAGTTGTTAAATGAATTTTGCCCCATTTTTTGGCCTTTTTTGCCATGGTTGTTAAGGGAATCACTGTCGTTGTTAAGTTAGGAACACGGTTGTTAAGTGAATCTGGCTTCTTCCCCATTGACTGTGCTTGTCAGAAGGCCGCCAAAGGGGGATCACACAACCCTCGGGGACACTGCAGCCGCCATAAATATTTTGAGTCAGTTGCCAAATGTCTGAATTTGGATTCGACGACCATGGGGGATGCTGCTTCAATGGTCCTAAGGGCGAAAAACAGCCCTAAGTCACTTTTTTTCAGTGCTGTTGTAACTTGAACGGTCACTACACAGTTGTAAGTCGAGGACTACTGAGTTATGGAATGATAGACTAAGTTCCAGGAAGGCAGATGATCCTGGTTAAAGATAGGAAAAAAACTTTCTAATTGAAAGACCAGTTTGACAGTGGGAGCGGTTACAAAAAGACACGGCCCTGCAACATTTGGTAGATGCGTTTAAGGGCAGGGGGAAAGGACGGAATGGGGAGGCTCCATGGATGTGGAATTCTAGCGCCATCTGCTGGAGGACTGTGAATATTACTAACAGCATTCAAACCATCGACTGGATCTTATTGCAGTCCCTGGTGACACACAGGTCAGTGTTTAATTCTACTCAAGTGTCCTTGACAACATCCTATATCTTATACTTTGCCAGAAATTACTTCCCACTCTGTTTAAAATTATCAAGCCAATCTCTATTGGAAAAAAAATAGTAATTGCAAATATGGCCATAGAAATAGCAAGTTCAGAAACTTTTTACCACATGCACCTAACCATGGCACAACCTCTCACACACTCTCTTTTTAATCATATGTGCATGCTCATTACCATTTCTATCAGGCAACTTCACTGTTAGCACTCTTGGTGTTGAGCAGTGCTTTCCCGTTTACGCAAGCAACAAGCCACAATACTGGATATCTGTCCAGATCTCTGAGTTGATCCTGAATTGGTGATGGAGGCAGAGAAGGGTCTGTATGGCGTAATAGAGAAAGCAACTGCTAGCTCTTCCATGTACTGTCTCAAGCCTTAACATTCCCCAGCATGCTGGCTGAGGAATTCTGGGAGTTGAAGTCCACCCATCTTAAACTTGCCAAGGTGGAGAAATACTACTCTAGAATAAGGGATGAACTCTTGTGCAAAAGAAGGCATGATTATCAGCTGATCACAACTGCTGGTCAAGCTCACTTTAAATGCACGAGTGTAAAACACCAGTATACATTTGAAGAACCAGGTGCATCTACAATTGTAGCCATCTGTCAAAGCTTGCCTCTTCCCAAGTCCTATCTGAAGTTAAGAAAAAGATTGGTGGATGTTTTGCAATCTGATGGTGATATTTGGTGGGTAGAGAAGAGGGATGCTTGCAAGCAGGGGTCAAAAAATTCAACAGAACAGAACAAAACGGAACAGAACAGAATAGAATAGAATAGAATTCTTTATTGGCCAAGGAATTTGTCTCCGGTGCATAGGCTCCCAACGTACATATCAGTTTACAAGTGATAAATTATGATCATAATCATAAAGCACATCCATCATATCATTGTGTCATAAGATGCATTTCATCACTCATCATGTCATAAAGATGCATTTTTGTGATACTTAGAACAGTCATAGAATTCTAATAAGCAATCTACAAGTCATACTAGGATAATAAATAAAAACAACTATTATATATTGCAGGATACAAGCAACAAGTTAATTGTCATGCAAATAAGAGAATAGGCAATAGGAAAGATGAGAAGGATAATAGTGATACATCCCTACCAGGAAAGAAGTTGAAACAGATTATGTCCAGGGTGTGAGGGATCTGTAGTTATTTTCTGAGCCCTCTTTCTGGCTTGTGCAGTGACCACAGCCAGAGAAACAAAACCCCAGTCCATTTTTATGTCCATTGTTGGTTCAAGGACTGGCAGGCGACACTTTAACTCAGCTATAAGTGATTTCCTATCTAACAACACATTTTGCCATGAACTTTCCCAGACTAGACACTGAAATGGAAACTGCTAATTAGAATTCACCAGATTCAGTACTATTCGAATTTTAATTAAAAAAAATTCTCTCTTCACACTTTTGAACTCTGATGAAGCAGTACGAGCAAGCTAGAAAAAGATATTGGTACTTTTAAACTTTGGTGTTGGAAAAAGGCTGCTGATACTATGGACAACAAGAAAACAAACTGATGGATCATTGAACAAGTCCACCAAGAGTTTTCACTAAGCAAGGTCAAACTATCTTACTTTTGCTATATCATGTGAATACCAATCATCTCTGGAGAAATCCATAATGCCGGGAAAGGTGGAAGGAAATAAGAAGAGGATAACCAGCATAATTCAGGTACAGCGGTGATGGCCCTGTGGGAAGAGCTGAAGGATCAGGGTAGGGACAAATCACAGAGAAAATTGATGTGGTCCCCAGGAATTGGATCAACGTAGTAGTGAATAATCAATTTTCATCCGAATTCAGCCCTGCTGTGTTATACGTCTCACTACGCATAACAAACTAGGTTATGGTGAGGGAGGCGATTCAGCACACTGTGGGAATCTCAACATTGTAAAGACACACGGCATGAACCAGACCCTCACATATTAAAGTGTAGTTCTTTGGGCAAAGGCTGGTATGTGAATACAGAGAAAATACATCATTACCTGAGTTTGGCGAGTTGTGCGAATCCAGCCACGGTGTCACCACCTCCCACTAGAGTTGTGAAGGTTGATGTCAGGGCTGAAAATGGCAAAGCTAGGAGAGAAGCAACTTAGAATTAAGGCGGAATTTCCAGCCAGAACAATTGATCAGTGGAATGACTTGCCTCCAGAAGTTGTGGGTGCTTCAATACTGGAGATTTTTAAAAAGAAATCGGACAGCCATTTGTCTGAAATGGTCTAAGGTTTCCTGCCTGACCGGGGGTTGGACTAGAAGACCCCCAAGGTCCCTTCCCAACTCTGTTATTCCGTTAGAAGAGTCTGACTAGATCAGATCTGTATCTGCTCTCAACACCCAAGTATGACCATCAGGCAGTCAAATCTTTTTATTTTAGCTCCCATAAGAGCAGGAAAGGAAGAGGCAGAATTTAAACCTTAGAAATTAGCATAAAATTAAAGGTAGGTCCCTGAATTCTGTGGGGTTTGCCACTTCAGGACATCTCTGCTTCATCTCTGCTGTAAACACAACTTAGGTAAAGCCATTTCCTTCACTCTTCTGCCACAGAGCTCACAAGTACATGTTCACATTCCTTGAGAGAGAGATTGATTGCCACAGTCAGTGAAAGTCCAACAGGTTATAGGACCTATTGCGCACCCATCCAAGCCCTCCGGGTCTGACACAATCTGCGTTTGGCATTCTTCGTTTCCCTTTCATTGAACTTACCATTCTTTTGCCCCAGAGAAAATTCCCATGTGAGTGAAGATATTTCCTCCGTTCAGACAAAAGGACTTTGTCCCTGACAAAGATATATGCTACAATGAATGGAACAGTAGAGGATTTTGTGATTTCTAATCCTGCAGTAGGGCTTTTTTTTAATCTTATTTTTTTATCTTTCTTATATTATCCTCTGCTTTTTGTTTGTAAAGATCTACCATCCTCGTTTAACTAAGCCTCCATATTCAGAGTGGAAAACAAAAAACAGATTTTAAAAAAAACAACAATAGTTGGCACCAGCATGCAATTCAAGTTTGAATGTGCTGAAAAGTATATTTATTTATTAGATTTATACGGCTGCCCAACTTGCACATGGTAACTCCAGGTGGCGTACAGCATTAAAAATCAACAAAATAAAAAGCCCCAGAACTCCCCCAAGTGTAAAGTTGTAAAATGGAGCAAAACTCAACTGTCTTGCTTAGCAACAATAATTTTGGGTTTAAATACATGCCAGTTGCCAAGCATTTGAATTTTGATCACATGACTATGGAGATGCTGAAACGGTTGTGTGAAAAATAGTCAGTCATAAGTCATTTTTTTCAGTGTTGCAACTTCAAACGGTCACTAAACAAACAATTGTAAGTCAAAGCCTACCTGTATATCCCTCAAATCTGAAGACTGCATTTTTCTACCTTCACTTTCGAGTTCATCTAAGTCAGCAGACAGCATTTCTTGTTGGAATTATTTTCACATTTATCCACTGCAGAAAAGCAGTGGATAAAGAGCGCTGTTACCCAATTCCTGGTGCATTTTATCCCTCTGAACAGAAAATAGAAGGATTAAAAACTGTAAAAAGAAAGAATAAATATCCTTTAAGGATCCTCTTTGTGCATTTCCCTGTGACTCACAGAACGAAGAAGAATCTAGGATAGTGACGTCAGAAAGAATTTAATATCATACTTTCAGTCTCACAATAAAACCGTTTCCCTCAAACACTTCATGCGCGAAGCAGAACTTTGTCCCAAAACCAATTGGAAGAAAGATGTTTCCCCAAGGCAGACTCACGCAGGGGTGCCACAGGCCCTCTGCCAGAAAAAGTTCAGTAGCTCTCTCAGCCGAAATAGTGTTGCTAAAGCGGATAAATGCAAGGCACTTTTCTTTCTTCAGAGAACCAACAATGACATTTGCCAGAAGGCTGGCAAGTTTCATGGACCTGCCTTACCCTACCAAATCAATGCCATGATTACAACCCTCGCAAGATGGCGGATCACAAAATCGGAATATTGCTCTGCATTGAGATGATAATTTGCATTTCAATGGGCTAGGGAGCCTTGACTCAAGCTTCTAGGTAACTGAGGCTGGGTTCAACCAGCGCTTATGCATGACTATCTGATATCTTAATTACCTCCACTTCCAGGGTTTCTACCACACACTGAGCCACAAACAGAGCCTACAGGCCATCCCAATAGTGGGGCTTACATGGGGTTCGATTGTGGCCCGTGTACAGTCCTGCTTGATCCCAGTAACCTGCTCCTTGAATGTCTTTATACATATAAAACAGCTTGAATGTAAGCAGTCAAGTAAGCCATGATACTCGGTCTCAGGGGCAGAGACAACCTCTGTCTGAACTGGCTGTTTACAAACTGCAATGGTTGGATCCTGCTAAGCCGAAATGTGGCTGTTTGCACACATTTGAAGGTAGCCAGTTGTGGTTATTCTCTAAACCAACGTTTCTTTTTTTCCCCTCAGTGCCTTCTTTTCTCTGAGAGCCCCTTCCCATACACACCCATATACACATATACGTATCATATACATGGAGGGTCCTAAAAGAGCTTTCTTTTGTATGGGCTACCTACATCTATATTTGCCACATGAAAATTTTAAATGGAGACATTCGCTCCCGTTTCTCACTATGGTATGAGGGGATTTTAATACGATGTTGTTTTTCAACGTGAATTGGTACACGCGTTCCAATTCCGCGGGCCCCTGAGAGGGTCGCGGGGCAGCCCCACAAGGGCCCTGGGACCACATTTTGAGAAACACCGCTCCGAGCCGCGGCTCCGCAGGCCACACGGACAGAGTCCCCCACGCCTTTTCCTGCTCGGAAACGTCCGACTGGCGCCCGGGCGCAGCGCGGCTTCAAGAGCTCCGCTTTCCCCCGAGCCGGAGACCCCGGCCACCATCGCCGCCTCCTCAGAGCCCCACCCGGCCGGCTGTCGTCATTTCCAGCGCTGGCGTCGCGCTGTCACATCCGCCTCCCCGGGAGGAGGAGACGCCAGAGGGTGGGAGGTCCGGCGCAGCGGCGGCCGCTCGTTCCAACTTGCAGGCCCGACGCGTAATGCGGAGCGCAGGGGCGCCCGGTTGGAGCTCCCGAGCGGGAGCCGGGACACGACAGATCCGGGCCGGACGAGAGCTTGGCGGCTGAGCTGGGACGGCCGCGGCCTCCAGCCGAAGGGGAGCGGAGGGACGACAGCCCACCTGCCGACCGAAGGGAGAGACTCGCCAGCTGCCCTTCGCCCAGCCGGTGCGCGCCCGAGGCGACGGGGAACCCCGCGGGCAACGCGGAGCCAGGAACGGGCGCGGGTGATTACGGGCGGGGGGAACGGACAGGTTCGAGACCCTCGCGGGCTCTGCCTCCCTGGCTGCCTTGCTGGGCTGGCTACCCTCCACGCTGGCAGCTGGAGAGTTTGGGGCGTCCGGGCGCGATGCGCGCCGCCTCTCCATCCCTGGAGACGATCTGGCCCCGGGCGGCGGCGGCTTCAGCGCTCGGCGGGTGGATTTCTCCGGGATTCCGGACCCGTGCGGCGGTTTCGGATGTCCGGGGCTCGCGTGTGTGTGTTGGGTCTCCTTTTTGCAAGGGGAGCCGTGTTTCTCGGTTCTCCTGGGCTGGCGACGACCTCCTCTTGCCTCTATTTACCCCCCCCCCCAAACAGTCTTGCCGCGGCTGAGTTTGCAGGGCTGCTCGGATAGGAGATCTCGGGGTGCCCGGATCCCCAAAGTGGCCCGGCCACCTCGCCTCTGTCTGTTTGTGTGTAGTGGCAGCTCCGATGATGTCATGTGCCGCTCCGACCTCCGTCCTCCTCCGCCCGTTCGTTTTGTCCGTTCCGTGAAAGAATCCGTCGTCGTTGATCGGGACCGTTGGAGAGAATTTCGCTCGGATTTTCACGATCCCCGGCTGCCGGGATAGCGATTCCCGCCCTTCGTGGACGGGGCTCTCGTCGCCGCCCGCGGACCGCTTCGCGCGCGTCCGCCTGACCATACTAACCGTGCAAACGCGCGGGGTTTCCTCCAGGTGTGCCACTCGGGAGAAAGTCTCTCGTGATGGCTGTCAAAGGTAGGGAGGGTCTGAAAGGGGTTTTGCGGTTTCGGCGTTGACCCACCCCAGCCGGGATCATTTCAACACATCTGAACTACAGTGCCTATGATCCCCAGCAAGAAGAGTTTGGGGATCGTGGGATTTCTAGTTAGGCACGCTTGGAAAGTGCCCAAGGGTGAAGACCTGGCTGATGCACTTACAGGTCGAAGTAGTGCTGGCTGGGGATAATCGGTGGGTTGATGCAGTGGGCATGGAGGGGCTGTTGAAGTATGGAGTATGAAGAGAGGGGTGGTTTGCGTAGAGGGAGTTAAAATATGTTGTGGGTCCATTTTGCTTTCCAATGACTCATGTGGCTTCAAACTAGAGTGCCAATTCTGTTAATAATGTTATTCATGTGGCCGCTGAGTACAATTCTGACATAAGCAATGTGGGGTTTGGATTGGCTTCTGAGGTTCTGAAGCTGACGCCGGTGATGTGGGTGGATGCAGCCTTATCTTAAGCTGTTATGGTTGTAGGTAGAAGCTTCACAATTGCAAACACCTGCACAAATTCAGTTGCTGATGCTGCTGTTGTTTTATGTCATTTTCCTCAGGCAAGCAGATTGGTAGTGTCCTCCAACTCCTTGTTTTTGAAAACCTGGCGGATAGTTTTAGGTCAGTACAGTATTTCTCAGCCTTGGCCAGGTTAAGATTAGGTGGACTTCAACTCCCAGAATCCCCCCGCC
>JANHFO010005684.1:59760-74878 GCA_032468095.1 Pareas carinatus | reverse complement strand
ATCCTGGTCCTATTAGATCTCTCAGCGGCTTTTGATACCATCGACCATGGTATCCTGCTGCGCTGGTTGGGGGGGTTTGGGAAGAGGCAAAACTGTTTTGCGATGGTTCCGCTCCTACCTCTCCAACTGGTCGCAGTCTGTATTGACAGGGGGCAGAGGTCGACCCCTCATCGTCTCACTTGTGGGGTGCCGCAGGGGTCGGTCCTCTCGCCTCTCCTGTTCAATATTTATGTAAAGCCACTGGGCGAGATCATCCATGGCTTTGGGATGGAGTTCCATCAGTACGCTGATGATACACAGCTGCACACCTCCACCCCGGGCCACCCCAACGATTCCTGAAGCATGAATTCACAACCCACAAAAAAACCTAATACTTTTAGGGCTGCTTCTACCATTTTCCAACCACACCGGGCTATCTCAGAGTTTCTACCATCCACCAACAAACATGCACTGTGGAGAAAGTGTTAAAGCTGAAATTTATAATCTATAATCTTTCAGACACTTTAAAGGAAGTATAACAAAAAAGTCAGTGGAGTTCATTGGTCAGCTTAGCATCAAGGCTTCTCAAGGGTGACAGGTTCAAAATGAAACAACTGTGGAATGTGCTCAGTGCATATGGAGTCAAATATTTCAAAGCTAATATATTTCTATGCCTGTATTGCTGCCTTTATTGTTCCTTTTGAAATAATGTCATTTATTGGAGTGCAAGATTAATTGATCTGATTGAGGTGGTGGTACATCTCTATAAAGATTAACACAGAGAATAAGGGAAATGATCTGGATACATCTTTCATTTTTTTGAAGGAGTTCTAGTTTAATGAAAGGAATAAAAAAAAAGAGAAGACAATTCCATATGTTTCTTTTTGTCATGTTTCTCAAATCTAAAAGTTGAGTTTCTAATTTTTTTTAAAAGCTGAACCTATGCAGTCAGAAGAAAGCAGCCCTGACTTCACAGAGTTCACTGGTGGGAAACTAATTTCAATGGGTAGGTTTTATTAGCTGTGGATTTCTTTATTTTGGACATTTGTGTTTTATGGTGGATATCTAGAACAAGAATGTTAGTTACTTTCAGTAAAAACAATAATAAAACAAGCTATTTATCCTTTGGGGCTTATGGCTTCTCCTTGGAGCTGCCATTATGAGGTCTTGCATTTCATAATTTACTACTACATCATTGGCAGGACCTAATAAATTGTGGGTAGCATTATTACTATAATTTATCAATAGAACTTATTTCTTGCTTCTTTCTTGTGTGCTTTCAGTGAAAAATTCCTCATGGTAGCACTATGTTATGTCAAATAGAAAACAAGTGGAATAAGATTAAAATGTTCTGCAGATTCGTAGTTTTTCTGTTCTTGAATTGAACATCTGTCAGATTGTGACGTGAATAGAAGTGTTGCTGTGAATCATTAATTTAGTGATATATATATATGTATATATCACTAAATATATATCTGAGATTCCATCCATATTTTCTTCTGAGAATATTTTTAATACAAGTTATCTCCCATCAAATGGAACAAGAAAACTTTAAAATAAGGAAGGAAAAAATGGTGAAAAGTTAATTACCATGCCAAAGGGGAGAGGGCACGAGCATTATAAACCCAGCTGTTGAATTTGTTATATTTATGAAGTAGCATTAAAAGCAAGAAAATGAAGTTGATAACTCCCATTGCACTATAAAATGGTTGGAATATTGATTTGTGTAAACTGCTTCACTGGAGACTTATGGCATAATCCATTTTGTTTTTTAAACGAAGGAGAATTTATAACTTTAACATTAGAATTACAAATTATATCTTCTGCAGCTCATAGCTTGTTGCTATAAATTAGGGTTTATCACAATTTCCCATGTATTGCTGGAACAATGTGAGGTTATATGAGATGTATCCAGTCCACCTGCTACTGCATATATCTTCCCCTTTCTTATCTGCTGACCACTTCCCAAGTAGACCAGACAGGAAACATGATAAGATGATTCAATTCTACTCTACTGTAAGGCTACATTAATAGAATTTTGGAAGTCTGAAGGAACAAATCTCCCACTGTCTTGTTTTTGCCACCTGATAAGTTAGTCTGTATCCTTTCTAAGTTTCTCTCTACCCATTATTCAGCTATAGGTTCCCCCCACCTTTTATGTAGAAGATCATAGATTGAATATATGGAATTAAAAGGTTCTAAACAAATTCGAGAAAACTCCTTCTTAAGACCCTAGTAAGATATCTGTCATCACTGGCTAAATGAAACCTAACTCCTTACTTATCTTCTCCAAAGGTTTACCCGATCTTCTGGGATTTGTCACAGGCAGATGTAATGATATGTGGGATATTGAGAGACAAGGGGAAGAGATTCTGCCTAGGAAACAATCATATAAAACGTGGGGGAAACCTACAGCTTAATAATGGGTAGAGAAACTTAAAAAGGGTACACTCTAACTGTGAGTCAGGTCCCTGTTAGGAACTATTATTTATTTTTGCTTTTATCTTGGCTGTTTTCTGTGGTAATTATCCCAGAATCTCCTTGTTCAAGTTGGGTGGCCCTATCCTTTCTTTAAATAAGATAATTAAAAAATCCTATTAGTTCTATCCAGCATGGGAAAGGGCAGGAAGTGTGAGAGTTGCAGTCTAAAAAACATAGAGGGTAGCAGATTTACTGCTGCAGATAAGATAAAATTGAGTAGAATTGATAATATTCAAGAAGAGAGAAAGAATATTTGAAATCATCATAACAGGTTAGAGAAATTGGCTGAAAGTAACATTATGGAATTTAATGAAGTCAGTGCAGAGTTCTTCATTTAGGAATTAAAAATTAGATACAAAGGCCTAGAATGGAAGATGCTTGCTTTGGTGATAGTACTTGTGAAAAAGAGCTTGTTATAATACTTTATATCAAACTGAGTATGAGCCAAGAGTGTGATGAACTGCCACTCATTACACATCCCTCAAAAGAATTAAAGCAACTTAGGTCTGCATCAAGAGAAGCATTATATCCCCATCATGGGATAGCAGAAGTCTACATTTAGTCAGATCACATCTCTGAAAAAGCAATGGAAAAACCAAGTCATCTGAAGGGAGATTGGTTTATTGAAGAGCTGTGTATATTGAAATTTTGAGAAAAGACAACTGTACATAGGGTTGGTATATAAAGAGCTCTTTTGATTTGAATAGGTGAAAAGACATCACTTGGAAATAAAAGTCGTAGCTTCTCTTTGATATCAAAAAACAGCACATGGAATAATGGATCTAAGTTACAGGAAACCAGACCCTGATTGAATGCTAGAAAACCATCCCAGCAGTAAGAGCAGTTGCTAAGTGAAGCCAATTACTCAGAGGGAGATAACATCCATTGGCAGTGTGGAAGTGCCTGGACATCCATCTGTCTAGAATGCTTTAATTTCAATTCTGCATTGAGCAGAGGAAGGATCAAAGTAGTCTCATTCAACTCAATACATATTCTGGCCTAGTTCTGAGCATAACTTGCTTGGGGAAGTTTTTCAAGCTTCAGCTGATATCATAATAAGATAGATGCCTATTAATGTTTAGTTGACCTGTGACTCTGTATACTGGCAGTTCATTGAGGAACAGCAGACTTAATTATCATCAACTGTTTCCATTCAGACTTTTTCATTGTAATCCATTTTTATATCTGCTGTAATTTCTTCAGATGTGATTGTAACAAATATGTCTGGCCTTTCACTTCCTGCCACCTTGAATGTGATCTTATGCCCTATCTTTCTGCCTTTCTGTCTTTCTGTTCCTTCCTTCCTTCCTTCCTTCCTTCCTTCCTTCCTTCCTTCCTTCCTTCCTTCCTTCCTTCCTTCCTTCCTTCCTTTTTTGTGAATTGATCAACAGCACCCCATTCTCACATTCTACAAGAGAAGTTAGCTATCACCTGTAAAATGAAGGACGGTGACTATTTGAAGATGAGGGAGGAAGGATGAGAAAGGAAGATCACTTTTTGCAACTGTATGTGTAAGAAAAGGTACAGTATTCCTTTAAAACCAGATTTCTTCCAATCTATAGTTCTAGCATATCCATTAAAGGAACTCAGGAAAAAACCAAATAACTTGAATGGTAGACAATGTTCTCTGATCTTCTACAAGAAGAGGCCACTGGTTCCTCTATTCTTGTTTTTGCCATTTAACGTTTATAGAGAGGTCTGTGTCATGGAAGAAAATGACAGTAAGATATAGTACAAACATCTGGATCAGGAGCCCAAGACTTCATTAAAAACAATGTGCAGTCATATTTTAGGAAACAGTTGTTGTTCCTATTTCTTTCGGAAAGTCTAGTTAACCATGTTTTATTAATGAGAAGTGTCTGGTGTAGCGTGACTGTTATCCTACTCAGTCTGACCTCTCATACCATCTGATTCCCACATCCTAAGGCGCTTGATTAGCACTTTTTATCACAAGCTATCACAACCTCTAAAACTGCTAGCCACTCATTTTTCAACTCTGATCCTAGCCCTCTGACATAGGAACCTAGTAACCAGTATCTCATATTCCATAGCATATTGCCTGGATGCAATGAACTACGTATGGGGCAGATTTAAATTGGCAGGCATCTTATTTCATTCTTAAGTTTCATTATAAGATAACTAAGTGACCATGGCAAGCACTGGTGGCAATAATGAATAGGAGTCTATCCTAGGCTTTATACAAAACAGGGCAAGAAGGATTCTGGAAGCTATAATAGAAATCCACTTGTGGCTCAATAAAAGGATGAAACAACAACAAAACCCTTCTGAATTTAATATATATATAGTTAATTTGAATCCAGTTTCTTCCTTTTAATAATCTGTAACTGCTGTATCCAACAATTCTTAAACTACAATTTATACTATTTTCTGTTCAGTAATTGTTGAACCATAAGTGATTCTTTATGGTGTCCTGTACCTTGGAAGCTACCTTTACTAGACTATACCTCGAACAGCTTCTTATTTGTCTCTGTAGATGTTTGGTTTAAAGAAACAATGTTTTAGCATGATGCACGCTTATAAGGATACCACCTCTGGTTCAAAATACAGATGACCAGGAGATACCAGCAGATTAGAAAATCCAAACTATTCCTGGTTTCCATCTAGTGGTTGTCAAGATTTTGGCAGCCTAGGTCTAATAGCCCTAGTTTACCAAAGAAAGAAGAACAAATGCAGTAGATAATCATTATGGGGGAGGGGAACATTTCTTGACCAAGAAAGACCAGACACAGTGAAACATAGCCATCACATTGTTAAGAGGGAATGACACAGTTTACTTTACTCATCACAAAAGTAACAAGCAGTAGTTATGCATGTCCGGTTCAACAGTAAAAGTAATTGTTGGCTAAGATAAATGCTTAGAGCTCTAAACCAACAGGGAATTTGTCTAAAGACCATTTGAGATGTGTTCATGTTATTGGTTTCCTGCAATCAGCACCTTGTCTAGGAACTTGATAAATTTGTGCTATCCCCTCAAAGGCATTTAAAGGTCTTATATAAGTGCTACCAATTCTGTTCATCATGGTCATCTGCAGTGTTAAACTTCTCAGCTGGCACAACTCCTGCCTCCCTTCTTGAGCATTGAAGGTAGAGTATTATGATGGTAAAATGAATTTTCTTTGCTGAATCTGATCTTTTCACCAGAAGACAGAGACTTGAGACAAGACCCAAAGTTTACATAGAGAAATGGTTGAAATATGCAAATAGATACGCTTTAAACTAGATTTTTCTGTTGTTTGGGTATTTTCTTTCACTGCTTCTGGATTATATACTCTTGCATTTTTTAAGGATGAGCAGTTTTCACAACCTAAGGATAGGTGAATGGCAGGTTCATGACAGTGATAGTTTTAGCTCGTCATGGTATTTCAAGCTGTCAGTCAATGGAATGGACTTGAATTACTCATTATATCATAGTATCAGTATAAAGCAATGGCCAGAAATGTTTGTTATCCAGTAAATATCCCTCTAATACTATATATTACAGAATAAATAACATCTTACCAATAAGTAACAAGGTTTCTACAGAAACATGTGAAAATGGTGTTTTGTCTGTTGTTCAGATTATATTAAATACATGGGAATAATTATTTCTAGGAAAATATCTTTCTTGGCATAGCCAGTATTTCAAATTGTTTTCAATAGGGATTTATTAAGAAATTAATGGATTGCTGAAAAAAATAAATGAAAAGAGATGTTTTTCAATGCACAGGAGCATGTACCAAACACTCCTCTTGAATCTTTAAAACTGCTGTGTTTTTTTCTATGCAAGCTGCTCCTTGCTGCATGTACAGCCATTTCACTGTGTGAATCCTAGCCATTCCCTATAAGAAAGTGACTTGCCATTGCCTCTTTCCAAGATTTTTTTAGCCGCCCAATCTATTGTACAGCCATGGGACCTCCTAGTGGTCTCCCATCTAAGTACTTACCTCACCCATTTGAGCTCGGCCTGCATTATTTATGACTTAGAATACTGCATGGATGGAGTTCTTACTAGCCCTCATTTAAAATGCATGGCTTATGAACCTAGGTACTTGGTCTCTGTCACACATAGCATTTTTCAAAAAATTGTCTTTTCAAGAGAAATTATGACCAAACTATTATGCAGTATTGATTAAAACATGATAATACTAATGAAAAGTAAGTAAATTTAATCTGAAGGTTGGACATCTTCTCTGTATCCACCAGTTAGCTATTTCTGGCTTTTGCTGCCTTCCATACCTTCCACTTTTTATTCCTAGTGGCAGTGCCACTTCTATCAGTAGATGAAAATTATGGTTTTCCAAAATTAGAGATAACCACTTGTGATCCCGCATGTATTTTTCCTGTGAGTCATAACTGACTGATTAAAACAAATGTGGGAAACTTGAGCCAAACTGAACTGGAACGATATTTCCAATGACATTTAAAACTCACGCAAGGAAGAGATTCAGCTTTTGAATAGGCAATTCTATTTATTCAGTGTTTGCTGTTCAAGAATTGGAAGCTTATAACACTTTTTCTAAGAGAGACTTTTATGTTTCACTTTCAAATTGAAGAGAAACTGTTTCAGTCTGAATGTACCAACACTACAATTCTTAAAGTCAAGTCCTGTTCACTGAGCAGGAAAGGTGTAATAACACGGCAGATGAATCCTAGTCAGGAAACTACGGACAAGAGGAAAAACAAAATATGGCTAGCAAAAATAGGAATGTTTCTCATTCCATTTATTTGTTCTTTTCTCTCCTTCGTAACAGGAAGAAGCTTATATTCTACATACCTGAGCAGTTCAATTTTAAACCTATGAAACTATGCCTGAGGTTCAGTCATTGACAACAAAGGCTTTCTGAAGGTGAATTACCATTCCTAAAACTCAGACATCAAGTGCTGATGAAAACAGTAATTTGAACCTTTGCTGCAGCTAGTTAAGAGATAAGAATGCACCCTTTTTTTTTTTGCAAACTGAATGAATTTTTGGCTGGATCTATAAATGGCACATTCATAGCTTTTCATTGATTTAACATCTTAGGTTCTTGCAAGGGATCTTGTACAACATGGCAATTTACGGGCCATAAAAGGCACCCGAGAACAATAAAATCAAGTGAAATAGATAATGACAATAATTTAAAGTATGGCAAACTTAGCAACTTAAATGCTATGTCTAAAATGGAGAATAAAAGGCCAGATCTTTGCCTTTAGTGATAACTGAAGGAAGGCAATGGTCTTTAGGAGAAGGGCATTTCTGAAGCTGGGGGTGCCACATCAGAAAGCACCTTGCTTTTTCCACATAACAAATCTCTCCTGGCATGTGACCTAGAGGAAGAACTTCCTTGCAGTCTGGACAGGAATATATTGGGAGCGGTGGTCTCTCAAATATTGCCCTTTCTAAAATATTGAAATATAAAATATCAAAGCATCCTAAGGTACAAGGAAATTATATATCCCTGAGTTAAAGTTATGGTGGATTCATCCTGATCATATTTGTTCAAGCAGAAAATGTATGGGAACATATTACCAGCAATTCTTTGGAACAAGGGACTAATATGTGAAAGGAGTTCCAGATGATAGTCTGGTTGTCAGATTCTGCTCTAGCTGCAATTTTCTAGGTTAGACAAGATTCAGCCAGCCGAACCCGACCAAATGGGACAGTACTTTGGATAGGATGTCCAAGTCCCTGTGTCCAGAACTATTACACGTATCAGACGTGGATGCCAACCCGAGTCCCTAGTGACAAAGATGAATCCAGAAATAGGTGAAGACTGCATGTTTGCTTCATTGAAACATGTCTACTTTCACATCCTCCCCATTTCCAGTTCCTGGGATTTGTCTTTAGTTTATTAATCTTCACCCAGTCCCTTGTAACTCCCAAGAATGGACCAGCAACTGCAATCCATACGGGCCATGATCATATGAGCAATCCTTATGCTCAACCTTAATTTGCAAAGTGTATTCTGAATGCCTTAGTATAATATGGGTGAAATTGTACTAAATATTACTTTTTGGCAGACTCTGAATGTTTTAGTTTAGCCTGAAGCACATTTTTACAGCAGAGCTATAAACCTGTGAAACAATGTTTCTGTAAAGCAAAGGCAGTGATCTACAATAGCTGAAGGGAGACTTTATCATTTGAAACATCCTAAAAGTGCTTTGAATTACTCAGTGCATATTTTATGCACATAAATTTTAAAGCTATGCTAAGTTTCTATGTCTCCTCCAGAGAGACTGCTTTGGGTGACTGAAGACTGGTATTTCAGAAAGTCAGAAAAAATGCACTCACTTCAGAAAAATTATACATCCAAAATCACCTAGTAAAGGACAAACTTCTTAAAGAATATATCTTGTTGGATGCCAATGTATGAATTGTCTTTTGACTTTTTAAATTTAAAAACTGCAATTGTACACTTAAAGATATAGCATCTCTCTCTTCTCTCTCTTTCATTCCCTTCTCCCATGTAATTATACAAACCTCCTCTTAATATATTTGTTGAGTTTACATTTGGCTTACTTGAAGTTGATTTCAAACTGATTTCTAAGTTTCTTTGATGGGTATCTCCCTTGATAACAATCCTGTGTTAGATCTCTGACATGATCTCTTAGTCAAGGGGTGTCAAACTAAATTTCATTGAGGGCCACTGCTGCTGCTGCTACACACCACCACCTCCCTCAAGTGCCCTGCCCCGCGCGAGTGACAGCGGCCCCACAGACCAGATCCAAGGAGCTCATAGGCCGGATGTGGCCCGCAGGCCTTGAGTTTGATATCTCTGTCTTAGACACTTTGATACAGGAAACTCAAAAATAAAGCATATTTACATTTTTTGCTTGAACAAATATGATGAGGATGAATCCATCATAACTTTAACTCAGAGATATATAATTTCCTTGTACCTTAGCATGCTTTTATATTTTTTTAAAGAATTGGTCTGCATAGGCTGCCAGGAGTTTAGCCAGTGCTGATAGGATTTCATTGAAGTAAAGAAGTCTCTTTAAGTCTTCTTCAATATGGGCTTGACTTCTGGTGACTTTATGAATGTGGTTTCTTTGAGGAAAAAATGTTTGCCCTGGCCTTTTTCTAGGATATTTTTAAGTTTCCAGTCTAGCCTATTGTCCCGGAGTCATCTTTCATCCAAGTTCTAATGAGGGCTCAACCAACTTAGTGCTGACAAGGTCATCTAGCCACTGTCTCCTGATGAAATGGTTGGGATTGAAATATTGGTCTATTTTTTTTTTAGAGATTTGTGGATTTGTTGAACAAAACGGATACCTTAATAGGCGTAAGCTACCCATTCTGCTCTTTAAGTGTCCTCCACCTTACAAATAGCTTGAATTTATTTTGCAGAACTGGAAATGGAATGATAAGCTCTAGCCCAGTTTTGCCCCTTATCTTCCCTATTTCCTCAAATTTGAAAAAAAGAATGGAAAACCTAGGTCCCAGTTGGTTCAGTGGATATTCTGGGGTTGCTACAAAAGGAATTCTAGAAATTATGCATCTTATGGGTAAAGCGTCCTTACATTTGGTGTTATGCCCAAATCAGGTATTTTGGTATTGACAACTAATTCCTTCCTCTGCATTGTCTTTTCTTTCCTTATTCAGGATACGTATTGCTTCCTAGGTATTTATGATGTTTCAGGAAGGATTTCTCATAGTTCACTTTTTACATGACCAGTGACCAGCTGCAATGATAGAGTTATCCGGTCAAGCATAAATGCCTGAGAACTGGCTATGAAACATAACCTTGAAGTACAGAAGCATACATATATTTCACAGTTTTTCAGAACAATGCATAATAGTGTTGGGGAAGTTAATCTGTAAGCCCAGAGAATAGAATAGAATAGAATAGAATAGAATAGAATAGAATAGAATAGAATAGAATAGAATAGAATAGAATAGAATAGAATTCTTTATTGGCCATGTGTGATTGGACTCTCAGAAGGAATTTGTCACTGGTGCATATACTCTCAATGTACACACAATCTACAAGTGACATACCATAATCATAATCATAGAATACATCCATCTTGTCATAAAAACATTCATCATGTCATAAAATACATTTATCAAGTCCAGAGATACATTGTTATCATAAGCATAGAACAGTCATAGAATTCTAGATAAGCAATCTACAAGTCATACTATAATACTAAATAAAACAACTACTCTAGACTGTAGGCTATAAGCAACAAGTTAATTTTCATACAAGTAAGAGAATAGGTAATTAGATTAGTTTAGATTAGATTGGGATAGAATTCCCCATCATAAGTCACGATCATAATCATAAACTACATTCAACATGTCATCGTGTCATAAACAAACTTATCATGTCATAAAAATAAATTCATCATATCCTAAGATACATTTTTGTGATAGGCACAGCTATAGAATTCCATCCAGGCAATCTCCAAGTCATACTAGAGTATTAAAAAAATAACTACTATAGATTTGTATGATATGAGCAGCAAGTTAATTGTCATACAAATAATAGATAATAGGAAAAATGAGAAGGATAATAGTGGTATATCCCTACAAGGTAGATTAACAGTGTTGAGGTGGTTAGTTGTTTAGCAGAGTGATGGAATGGGGTAAAAAAACTGTCCTCGATACAATTACTATTGTATCATTTGTAAACTTCAGTATTTTAACAGAGGGATCCTTCGAGATGCAGTCATTGGTATATAGGGAGAAGTAGAGAGAGCACACATCCTTGTGGGGCTCCTGTGTTGATTGTACAGGTATCTGATGATATTTTGTCTAGCTTTACCTGCTGCTTCGGGTGGTGAGTGTCATAAAAATTTAATAAATAAGTAAATAAGGTTATCTCTCTGCTGCTTTTCATATCTACATAAGCTGAGTTACAATAGCTAAGCCTTCTCTTACTAAGACATCCAGTTGGAAATCTTCTCTTCACTGAGCTCTTCTCTTTCACCTTTTCATTAAATTTAGGTTGTATTCTGGGTATGTTAAATAAATATTTTGGATGAATAATGGCGAGGCTAGGAAATAATTTAAATTTTATTCAAGAGATGAAAACAAGTCTATAATTATTGGCTGAAGCTATATATCAAATAGACAATAATGTAACTTGCTAGTTTGAGCTTAGTGTATTGTATAAATCCAACTACTATGATTTATAACTACAGATTAGGGTCCACCTAAATGTGAGTACCAGATGTAAGCATGTAAATACAATGTAGAATACTGTGGCTCATTTATGAAGAAATATTATAATTAGTCTTTTGATGCAGTAGTGTTCCTGGTGGAGGATCAAATGTGCAGTGTGAGCTTCTTATTAGATTTATTTAATAAGATCTGATTATATTTATTAGTAACCCTGTGTTTAATGGGGTTTTTCTCCCATTTCATGGTGTCCAGAATCTTGCACCCCAAATTTGATACCTCTTTTGGACAGAAATGTCAATGCACATTCTTGAACAGAGATGGTTGACCAACATTTATTAATATACTGGTACTTGTTCCAGTTGTCCAGTTGGGTGACTGCTATGTGTCATATCCACAGCATTGCCTTTGAAGGTGACTCACCCACTGCCAGGGATTGTTTAGCAGATGGAATGGATTTATTTATTTTCTTGTTATGAAATCCATAAAGTGCCATAATCTCAAAGTGCTTTGTGTATGTATCACTGGTGTGCCAGATTTCATACAACTGCACAGACTACCAGTCTGCTATGAGCTTATTCAATGCAGTCATTTTTATTATTGCCAACCCAGTGGAATATTGGAAAGAAATGTTGCAAAGAGTCTCAGGACTCAGTCCATTGCTCTGTCAGTCAACAGGATAACTCTCCAAAAGAGAAAGGGACCAAATTTAATGTGGCAGGAGAGGCTGATCAGAGAAAAGAGGGTTGAATTTTAAAATCGGTTGATTCAGACCAAGGATATAGAGAAGAAAAATTCCTGATTGCATCCCCTGAATGCGACTAACTGAGTCCTCCATCAGCACATTTATCCTGGTTTTGTGCCCAGAGTGGAACTGCTATGAAGAGGTTGGAAACTGGCATCCCCTGGAAACATTGTGGGCTATTGTGATATAAGTTCAGCCCCATTTTGTATATACATGTGAGATAACTTGTGTCTAAAAGAGGTGATGTTACTAATGCGACAGCATGATGCCGGCTTTGTTGTTTATCCATTCCATTTATCCCCACCTGTGGATGACTTGATTGAGAAGAATTTCAGAAGTCAGGATGTTCATGCTTTCCCTATTCTAATTCCTTTGTGTTGGGCTACTTTAAAAACCATGTTCTCTTTCCCATATCTGTACGGTTGTTGAGGTCATGTTGGCACAATGTTTAGAAGAGGGGTGATACTGGAAGTGATGTGGAAAAAGAGGGCCTTTTCTAGTATTTTCCCAATTTTGCCCAGTCTTTCTAAACAAGCTCACTTATAGCTGACTCCTAAGGTCAAATAACCAGCTCTCTGTCAACTCAGCTTTGAATTTTTAATGCCTGATTTTCATCTGATTGTGTGCTTCCCCCCCCCTATTGCTTCTGTTTTTGTGTTAGTATTTTAGAATACTTTTTTTGTGTGTTTAAGCAATTTTATGACAGCTGCTTAAATAAATAACTAAACAAAATACCAAGAGTCCTCACAGCGTGCAATCTCTTTCCAACTTCTGTATTTTGTTTGGGCAAATGTACTTATAACTTTAATTTTCCTTAAGCTTCTGGATTGCCTGTTGTTGGTCTGCAATTTCCCCAAATGTAGATTAATTGAAATTTATTCTCAAGGATGAATTTTAGATGCTAGTTGTATAGAATAGACACCACCAGGTCAGCTGAATAGGGAAGCAAATCAATAGTTGCATATTCAAAATTCATTATTTCAGGTAAGCTGAGATTCAGAAAATTATGTTAAATGTCTTTGCCTAGAAAAACAGCTATAAAATTACAGGGAAAAAGAAAGGGAAAGATGTCACATCACATTAGTTAGCACATTTTTTTGTTATAAAACTCCCGCAGGCTTCTATTACAGAGCAGGTGTCTTACAAAGCAAGATACTAAAAGTAAATTGTACTATTGAGTAAAAGTATTTTTCCCGTTCCCTGATCTATAGGTTTATTGTGAGTGAGTGAGAAGGGGTTAATTGCTATAGCTGCCCTCATCCATTAGAGTAATTCCTATCCATTCCTTCTCCCTGTTTTTGAGCTTCTGGCCTTTTAAGAGAAATGCTAGACCAGTGGTGGCAAACCTCTGACATGGGTGCCAGAGGCGGCACTCAGAGCCCTCCCTGTGGGCATGGACGCCATTGCCCCAGCACAGTTTTCTTTACTCTAAAGTCAAAGGGACATGGGGCGCACCTCCCCTTCTCCATGTGTGCCTGAGGATATGACGTTACTCGCCCCTCTGCCCAGCAGTTCAATGAGAGCATTTCCTCCCTCTCCTTTCTGGGGTAAGGCGGGTGGTTCAAATGCAGCGTGGGATCTGTGGTGAAGGTGAGAGAGGAGACGAGCTAGGTTGGAGGGGATCATAGCTCACAGTGGGCCGCAGAAGTTGCGGTAGACAGCCAGAAGGCCTGACGTGAGATTGTGTAGGCCGCGGGTGGGGCGGGGGTGGATGGGGGATTACCGATGGCCATGGGGTATGTTTGTGTGTTGCCATGTTGGCACTTTGCGATAAAAAGTAGTTTTTGAGCTGCAGTTTGGGCACTCGGTCTCTAAAAGGTTCTCTAAAAGGTTCACTGTGCTAGACTGACAGCTTTGCAGCTTCTTTTCAATGAGGCAAATTAAAAACAGGGGTAAAATGGACAATGATTTTGGTAATCTTCCCTTGCTTCAGCTAGGATCGGGCAAGGACAGTGTCAATGCCAATACTTGTTCGTCTGTTTTAAATTTAATTTTGATGACTCTATAAAGTTAGGAAGAATATTATTGTTGCTGGACGGGACAGTATTTTTTGCAGTTTGTCTACATCATTTCAAATTCTCAACTGTGAAGTTGATCCTAAGATAGAAATACAAAACAGTCTAAGCTGCTGCTAAGAATTTACAGAGTGGAAATGGTGGTGACATAGAGGTACTCCCCCATTCTTCATTGTGTAACAGGTGAATGCTAATATTTAGTGATCTGAGCCAATATTCATACATGATGTTTACCCAATTTTGAAAATTAGTTAAATAATTTATGTTCCACATGACTTGGAATAAATGACCAAAAGTGAAACTAGAATCTCAATACAACCTGTATGCTGAAAAGATAGTTCCAGCTGTGGTCTGTAACTTTATACTGAAGTGAAATCTTTCAGACAAGTATCTGCTGAGATAGTTCAATTAAAGTTAAACATTAACTTTAGTTAAATTTGAGCTTTGAAAGTAAGAGTCAAGTCAGCTTCCATTTATTAATCTACCCTTTTCTTGAATGAAGAGTATCTGAGTCTGCTGTGGAGCTTCCTGTTAGGTTCGTCGGAAAGATAGGCAGGACTCGCGGACTTCGTTAAAGTGTTTATTGAACGAAGAAGCACACACAGCGAATAACAGAACTGCAACGGAATAGCCCAACAATGGCAACAGTAACCCAAGCCCTTCTTAAGGGCAGTAACTTTCCACTTCCCAGCCAATCCGCTCTGCGAAAACCCAATCGCCGAGTAGTCTGGCTCTAAACAAGCATGAGGGGGGAAAAGTGGCCCCAGCACCTGACCAGCTTGACCAACGGCT
>JANHFO010005684.1:7142-18766 GCA_032468095.1 Pareas carinatus | reverse complement strand
GGAGCTTTGGGAGCCCACTATATTAAGCCAGTAGCATAGCGCGGGTAAAAATTGCTAGTATTATATATATGTGTGTGTGTGTGTGTGTGTGTGTGTGTAGATAAATAGATAATCATGCCAACTTTTGCATGATTATCTTTCATCTTCAACAAAAATTCCTTAATTTTTTCTTACTAGCATATCCGAGACTCTTAATATTTTTCTACAGCTTTAATTGTAGTTTCTGTTTTCTCTAGTTTAGCATTTCTCATAGCCTGTACTGCATATCAAAGCAATTTCTCAACAATATAAAAGATGTTTCACATTGTTGAATATGTAAACATTTAACTACTTCAAATTACATTTAAAGGTCTTTCAGTAATTATTCTGATTAGATTTCTGTGGAAAATTCAGAGACAAGCCATGAAAAAGAAATTGATCTGATACTGTGAGTAAAGCAAATGACTCAGAGAAGTTTGCTATTCAAAAGGAATTATTAAATACACAAGTTTTTTCTTGCTTCAACAAGTTCAAATGGCCAATCTCATATGGGTACATGGAAGTGGCGTTAATGATTGTGTAACCAACAACAGATAAACACTCCTGTTTATGATAAATTTAGTACTTCTAATGGGTGATTTTCCTCTTATCCTAAATTAACGGCATGCTAAAATATTGTTTAGAACAAGATTTGTGAATACATTGAATAAAGCAACATTTTAATTAATATTTTATGAAGTTTTTCAGCTGAAAGTGCATGTAGAAGTCCCACGAGCAATTTTCTTGAAGAAGTTTAACATCTAGAGTGCAATCATATTCACACTTACTGATGATTAATCCCCACTAAACACATAGGGAAATACTTTTGAGTTAATCAGCCTAATATTCTTCACTCTTTTATGAAAAAGCTGATTACTATATCAGATGTATGGGGCAATGCACTCCATATTTACTCAGAAATATGTCCCAGTATGTTTAATGATACTTACATGTAGACAGCTGTACAGATGATTACAGCAGTTGTGATGTTCTAAGCATAATTACTTGGTTGACTTCTTAAATTCTATAATTACTAATCAGAGACGGTTCCATTATTATGATGGTGGACCCTTTTTTTATTCCCGAACAAGTTGGACTTCAGCTACTTGCTGTTTTACCCCTTTCTTCTATTTACTCTTGTTGTTACTGGGGCAAGGAAGTATTATGCATTTGGGTAATAATTAGCTTGGAGAGATTCAGTTTCTATACTTAATGTTTATTGTAAAAGGTGAACCTGCTATCAACTTTTGCAACCACATAGAGATGGCCTTAAGCTGTGCCAATCTGCTGGAGATGCCCAAGGTCCAGTTTTGTCTGATATCTGAGCTGAGTATGATCTTGTGATTCCTGACAAATCGGACAGGGTCATTGAGATTTTGTGTTAGTCAAATGCCCCCCACTCCAGCTTTTCAAGACCTTCCAGTAAGTCCCATACAGATGAGCTCTAGTGGTGGTAAATGTTTTTTTGACTTTGAAAGAAATGGGGTTTGCCCCCTCCTGAAGAGGCCATCCTTGAACCCCAGTAGTACTAGAATATTTCTATTGAGTGCAATCATGTCTTCTTAGGAGTGCTATTGAGAATGCAGTAGACTTGCAGCCTCAAAGAATTCTGAAAGAAGTGGATAATCTGGAACAGTTTCAATCAGGTTTCAGAGTAGTAAATAGTACTGAAAAGAAACCAATTTTGCTCATGGATAATGTCCAGTGGGCTCAGGATAGAGATAGTGTATCCTTGCTGGTACTTCTTGACCAATGAGTGGCTTTTGAAATC
The DNA here is from genome assembly GCA_032468095.1 of Pareas carinatus. Classification (NCBI taxonomy): domain Eukaryota; kingdom Metazoa; phylum Chordata; class Lepidosauria; order Squamata; family Pareidae; genus Pareas; species Pareas carinatus. The sequence goes on along the minus strand of JANHFO010005684.1, from coordinate 16,977 downwards.
ATTGATCATGGTATCATTTTGGACCAGCTGAAGGGTTGGTAGCCTGGTAGCTGATACAAGTTAAAGCTAATACTTATAGGATTATACTACAATAATTCAGCCCTTGGAATCAAACTAATACCATATTCTAATTACCAAAGAAAAGGTTAGTTGATCTACCAAAACAAGTTCGGTCTTGATGGACAAAACAACTATCTTGCAAAATGAAATCTCCATTTGAATATATGTGCTAAATAACATAATAGCCTAAGATGTCTAGGTACCAGTGATTTAAATTTTTCTATGCTACTTAGAACAAGGTGTTTTCCTCTCATCATGGAAGATCAAAAACTATTCATCATCCAATCTCCCTGGGTGAAAAATATTGCTAAGATTGAAGGAAAGAAGAAGGGAATGACAGCATAATGTCTCTACCTGACAAAATACTGTAGCTGTATGTGAGCAATAGAGCTTGGATTAGACTGATTTTTTAAATGATCCTTATTAGTTTATTTGGCTCCCATATCAGATTTATTGTGTGCCGTCCAAAGGAAGGCATGCAATCTTTTAAATGGCTCTGCTAAACCAAAAGGAAATGATCATAGGAATTAGTTGTATTAAGCCTCTCTGGTGGCCATCTGTGAGGTTTTTCTTTAAAACTCTTCTTTGCACTTTCCAACAAATGAAAAATGGAATCATATTCAGTAATTCTTTGCACCAGTTTCCCCCAGAAATGGTATTGTCATATTTGAATCAAAAGAAAACATGGTCTTGTTGTTTGTCCCAATATTCACTATTCGGTATAGGTTTCTTGTTTTTATTTATTTGCTGTAACATGGGCAGTCAATAGATGTCTATTATATAACTCAAGAAGTCTTTGACATATTTTAGATTTAGTCATGTTTAGAAATATTTGCTTAAGCCTCTTATCCTAGAATAGGCAAGAGGTATCTTGGCAATCCTATCATGCATGTTAATACATAATTATCCAAACTAAGCTTTGCTTTTTTTTTCAACTGCTGCTTTACCTTGAGATAAACATAAGCGAAAATTCAAAGGACAAGATATTTGCTGCCTGAGATTAAGAACCTAAGATGAATGCCTGTCATGAAACTGTTGAGGATACACTGCTGTTTGAAAGAACTGAAAATAACGGTGAACTGTCTAGTCTGATCAGAATGTGATGGACCTGAGAGTGTCACTCAAGAACTGTCCCTATCTGGTCTAAGAACACCTAGAGAAGACGCTGGCTTACCCTGATTTCAGCCCAATCAGGTAAGAAATTTTGCGATGCCCTGGATGTATAAGTAGGAATGTATAAGGATCCAAGGTAAGGAAAAAATATTTGGCCCTCTTGCCTTTCTTTAAACAGTTTTATATATTTGTGAGGGTCAGAACATCTGTAAAGGAAGTAGGAGCTGTTTTTTCCCATTTATTTCTTGAATGGATAAACAAACCATGTCCCAGTTGAATAATACTTAAAGAAGCAAAATTTATTGACGATCACAGAAAAACAGAAAGAATTATTGAATGGATCAATAACAAAAAGGTAAGTTTTTGAAGCTATAATAAAGGTCAAAATAAGGACAATGTCTAGATCAGGTGGTTTATCAGCTTCTTATTATAAATATTTTGAAGGCAAACTACTGCAACTGTTGCAACACATGATGAGCTCTACTTTTCATACTGGAAAGAAATCGGACAGTTGGATAGAGCCTAATATAATAGATATGCTTAAAGAAGATCAAGATTTGACCTCACCAAAAATTAATGCCTGATATCACTGCTGAATAATGATTATAAATTAGTTACAGTGATTTTAGTTGAAAGAACAAAGATGATCAGGGTGGGTTTTTAACCCCCCCCAAAAAAAGCTAAGAGACAATATTAGAAATGTATTCAGAACATTCCATACATGGAGCAATATAATGTAAAAAAGGAGCATTAATTTTTCTTGATGCAGAAAGATCCTTGACTATTTTAACTGGACTTTGTCTAAAAAATTGGAGGATAAACTGGACTTTCTTATTTAAAGTTTTGAAGGATATGGACTTTGGTAAGAATTTTAACAAATGGGTAACATCAATTTACACTTCAGAAACGCACAGATAACTGTGAATTGGAATTACCAAAACCATGTGAGTTACAGAAAATGAGTAGACAAAGATGAACCTTGTCACCATTGCTATTTATTTTAGCTTTGGGAGTATTGAATAGAGATATAAGATGAGATGAAAGAATTTCATTATTTACTATTTTACTTTATTTTCTTTTATGTCTTTTACTTTGCTAAAACAAAAATTCACTAAAATAAAATACAAAAGCCACATTGCTCATAGATTTTTAGAATGACTTATTCATTTATTTATCATATCTTTAGACTATTTTTTTCTTTTCTGAAAAAAATGGAGAAATCTACTCTGTGAAAGAAGTAGAAATTCTGCTAAAGATAAACCCCATTAAATGTTTCTGCTCTAATTAAAATATTTCAGAAGTTCTGCTAGATTTATTGTTTCCTGCTAATTCCACACACTGGTCCCAATCCAAAAGGCATTTTCTACTCCAAGAAAATTCCAGTGAAGGCCACTACTATTCTCTTTCTTGCCTTACAGTTGATGGATCACAAAGGACACCAGATTTCTCTATGATATTCTTGTAGATTAAGAAGAAAACATTCCATTTTTGGAATAAAATGGATGAAAATATTTCCCCCATAAATATAGATTTATTTTGCAGTGGTGGTAATGTAGCTCAAAAACCTTATCATTACACCTGTCAGCCTTCACAGCTTAACTTAATGAGTAGTGAATTCTGAATTATGTATCATGCAGGAGAATCAACTGTGAGATGACTGACATGGTTATGCATCATGATTGCCTTGAACACAAGTGCTCAGAAAGGAAACGAAGCATATAATGAATCTGATTTATAAAAAGCTAAAGAGACAAAAGGTCGAATGTTGTCAGTATCAAGGCCAATAAGGGGGTGGAGGCCACCAAAATATTTTAGGGGAAAAAATGGGCATGATGAGTGTCAGAAGACAGTTTTTTAAAAATAAAATCAATGAGTACTATTGTTGGATCTGTAAATCTGATAACCACTGATCAGTCAAATGACTCCCTGAATGTTTTGCAATAAAACAAAAACTACAATGAAATCAATGCAATGAAATCAATGCAATACCACAAAACAGATCAGTCATAATAAAACCTGTGATATAGCAACAGTTAATATTGGTTAAGACACAGAATATTAATAGCCTGAAAGAACAAGAAACGTGTTTGCTTGTCTGGTGTTTAAAAGATATCAAAGTACATACCAGAATACGCTTTAAATATTTCTTGTATTTAATGACTGGTTTGAAATCTAATGATTCACAGGAAGCAGAAACTCATGGTGCTGTAAATCCTGTAGCTGAAATTTAGATGACCGTTACCAGGATAAAAACAGGAAGGTCTTCCATCTACCAGAATTTAATCACTGCTGTCACAGAACAAAAAACCCTACCTAATTTAATCAAATTCTTCATGCTTATATGTATACCTTGCAATAGAAACTTGTCTATGATCGCTTAAGACAGTGGCCACCAACCTTTTGGGCACCAGGAACCAATTCTATGGAGAAAGCTTTTTCCATGGGCCGGAGGGGCCGTGGTTTTGCATGCTGTCTGCATTCCACCAATGGGACCTGGCTTGTTTGCGCAGATCAGTTGCTGGCATGCTGCAGACTGGTGCTGGCTCATAGACTGGGGATTGGGAACCCCTGACTTAAGAGAGATAGGCAAGTTATGCTTTTCTCATTTTAATCAGTCCTTTTCACAGTAGTTTTTTAGTAGTCCATGTTGCCATATCTATCACTACTGCAATTAAGATAGTAGAGCAGCATTCGAAGACTTGCAGCCAGGGAGTCTCAGAGATCTTTTAAAGAGCGGCAGGTGATGGAACAATAACAAACAGGTGCAATGATAGCATTTGAGCCCCTAGGAGTAGGGAAGAACTAACCAGCTTCACCACAATATTATTTCTTCAGGTTTAACATAACACCTAAGCCAAATTACAGATAATACTTTCTTTGTAAGTGAAAGTGCACATACTCCGAATCTTTGTTTTCGTTTCCTTTGTTCCGCTCAGCCCAGTCTGGAGAATGCAGAGTGGCTGTAGAATAAAGAATTGCAAAGGAAAGAGGGGAGATTGATGATAATTACATGCATCACAACTGAAATAGCACCCATGGGCATCTAAATGGGACGGTGATGGTAGCACATAAAACCATTCAGCTCAAAGTGTTAAATTAACTAGCTCTATTGTTTGCGGTCCACACATTTAGAAGCTCTTCATAGAAATAACACTTTGTGGTTGACCTTTTCAAAAGGCTCCAATAAAATCCAAAGGACTTGTTTGCTTTTTGAATTTATTTATCTCAGTTTAATCCACTTATAACAGCTTATTAAAAAAAAAAGGCAGAACACTGAGAGGGGTACTTTCTGCAAAGACCATTGAAATGTTGGATGTTAGAAAATGGTACATTGTGAGGAAAAATAACATTTAGATTAAAAGAAAAGACCAAAAAAATTCTACTGAATCAGAAACTGTCTTTTTCATATCTTGTTTTCCCTGTGGCTCAGAGATGCTTATAGGAAACTAGAAAGTCGAAAAGTTATCCATTTGCTCCACTGACCCCAGCAATAATGGTCAGATGTTTCTGCAAGAGCCACAAAAGGAAATCTAGTTACTCGCCGATGTTTGTTGTAGCTTTGTTTGGTGTTTCTCTCACTTTCTGGGTAACCAAAGGTGTACCTGTGAATGGGAGAGCCTTATCTAGTAATTGGAAATAATCACTGTTGACAAGCTTAAACTCCTCTGTGAGTTTCTTTAATCCGATTTTAAAAGCTATTTCAGCTGGTGGTTGTCATCACCACATCTTGTAGGAGTGAATTCCACAAAGTATTTATGTTTTAGAAGAAGCTGTTTCTTCTATCTCCTGCAAATGAATTTCACTGGAGGATCCTAATTTTTATCTTTATGAAGAAAAAGGGACAGCGGAAAAAGTGCACCTTACTTAACTCTGTCTCCTATGCTGATGGTTTTACAAGTCTTCTATTATTTCATCATGTCATCGTTTTTGCTTTGTAAACCAAAAAGCTCCAAATATATCTCCATGAAAAGGGTTACATTAACCCCTATATATATTAGAGTTCCATTCATTATAACTTTAAAACTATATTTCTATCAGTTCTTCATTTAAAATCTGTTTTTAACTTATTTCAGATATATATGAAACTAAAGAAAGATTGAAAACATTGCTTCTTTTTGACCAAAAGCAACCCTTGCCTCCTATTAACAGTAATAATCAGGCTGAGCAAGCACACAAAAAATTATATTGTTTTCATTTGTAAAAATACTCCGTTTCCATACTAGTTTAATATTTTTAGTGAATTTTCTTCTATTTATTTTAATCTTCTTAAACATCTTCTTAAGTTTTTTTTAAAAGGCTCATAAACAAGTACTCTAGACAAGTACTTTAGTCTCAACTAAAACTTTACATTAATGGAATTGAAGCCCAACAACAAGTTTTTAAGAACCTATACAATCAGAAATAACATAGGGGGATGGTGATATAAAACCAGAACTGCATGAGCTAAAGCAACCATCCTGGAATTAGCAGTAATGAAAACCAAACTCAAGACCACAGGTGTTAAAATAACAGCATCTTAAAAGACCTGGGAGACTGAAAATAAGAAATGAAATCTCACATGCTGGTACCATTACAGAAATATAGATACCAAGTGAGCTTTTCTAGACAAGGAATTAGCTTCCCAGCAGCTTTTTCATGTATAGATGATCCCTCAGTGTTAGTTTGGAGAACACAAATACTGATTGGAAATTCTTTGAGGGAGGGGGTTGTTTTATTTTGTACTTATTTACTTTGTTTATTTCAACATTCAAGGCAACCGACAATAAAAATAGAGCATAAATGTTTTTAAAAATAAAGAGTGACGATTTCATAAAATATATTTCATCCTACCCTTATTATTTGTTTATTTGTTAAACTTCAATGTCACCCATCTCACCGGTGAATCTAGATGGCTTACAGTCATTCAATATACCATATGAAACATTAAAACAATAAAGGCCATAAATTTAAAATTCAGTTAAAATTCAACTGTCCAAGATGGAGATGAAGGAAGCAAACTGTACGCAGGGAGGAAGTGGAGTCCATTAATCATCACCAGAATGCCATTCTCCCTTTGGGGCTCATTGGCAGAGTCAAGTCTCCAAATCCTTTCGGAAGGCCAAGAAGAGGGTCTCACCTGGGGAGGCACAATATTTCAGAGGGTGAATGCCAAGGCAGAAAAGACTCTTCCCCCAGACCCCACCAGTCAAAATTCCTTGACTGATGCAGTCCGCAGTATGCTCCTTCTGCCAACTTGGGTGGGGCAGGCTAATCCCATCTGGCTGAGATGGTTCCTCAAATAACCTGGACCCATAACAATGAAGGCCTTTAAAGGTGATAACTAACATCTTGAATTGAATCCCCGAAACAAACTGGCAAAATGTGCAGTATGCAGAACAGCAGTGTAACATGGGCCACCCTAGGGCCACCCCAAAACTACTCATATCTGGGTTCTATATCAGCCGAAGTTTCCAGATATGATTCAAGGATAGCCCCATGTGTAGAGCAGTATGTAATAGTATAAATAACTCAAGGCAGTGCACATACCTAGTACTCCTTCCTCCTATTTTCTCCAAAATAATAACCTGTGTGGTGAGTTAAGCTGAGAAAATGTGATTGGTCCAAAGTTACTCAGCTGGCTTTCATACCTAAGGCAGGACTACAATTCTCATTCTCCTGGTTTCTAGTATGATACCTTACCTACTAGATCAAACTGTCTAAATCAAATCACTCAAAACCAAAATCAATAAAAACCAAAATTAAAATAGATCTTTAACAGTTAAGTTTGGCAAGAGAGACAAGTTTTTGCTATATTTCTAAGTACTGGGAAAAGAACCAGACACGTGTAGTGGTTAATGCACCAGACTAGAAACTAGGAGATCATGAGTTCTAGCCCTGCCTCAGGTGCGAAGCTAGCTGGGTGACCTTGGGCCAGTCACTCCCTCTCAATCTGAAGAAGAATGAGGCAATGCCAAACTATTTCTGAAAATCTTGCTAACAAACTTGGCCAGACAGTTGCTAACAGTCAAGAGAATACACACACAAAGTGGCAGAGTTGGAACTAGACATACATTGTATAGATTGATAATCACACAGGAAAAGGTCCTTTCCAGCATACTCAATCATCAAACATCTGACAGAGAGGGCATCTTCATAAGGGCCTCATCTACTGATCTGAGCAACCAGACAAAATCATTGCAGGAATCACCCAGATAATCAGGCCGTAAAACATTTATAGCTTTAATGTTCCATAATTACACCTTAAATTATTACTAAGAAGCAATTAACAGCCAATATAGATTTGTTTTTACTATAGTCATCATGTGATCCAGCTTTCTGTAGCCTGGGCATTTCATTTTGCACCAACTGCAATTTCTAGACCCTTTTCAAGACAAGTTGTCATATAAAGCACATTGAACTAGTCAGAAGTACTGTAACAAGGCATTGATAAATGTTGCTAAGTCTAACTCAGAAAGGGTTGCAGTTTATTTACTTTTACTACTACAGTGATAAACATGCTCCCTGCCATAGTTGCCATCAAAACTTCAGTGAACATACTTCCAAAAGTGACATTTTGGGAAGAGTACAGCTCTATCCAGAACAAGATTCATGTCACATTCCAGCATCCAACTTTCTCCTTACCAACAGCATCTTCATTTTCCCTTCATGTTAATTTCAGTTTATTCCCCATTATTCAGCCATTATTGAGGGGAGCATTTTTAAGAACATTGATTGCTCTTTAGACTCAGAAAGTATAAAGCTGTAGAACTGACTTTCCATCACATACTGATGCTATACTTCTGTGAAGCTCTCAGTGACCTCCCCCCCCAATGACTTTAGGTACAGGTAATCCTCATTTAGCAAATGAGTCATTAAATGACTGTTTGCAGATACAATGGTAGTAGTAGTAATTGATACTAAAAAATCATTTCCCAACCATTGCAACCATTTACACCCACAACTTCTGTACCTAACAGCAATACACACAAGACTCAGAATAATAATAGTTGCCCAGAGTTGCTTCAAAATAAGATGGTGGCAAATAAATTTGATAAATAAAATGTAATAAATAATACTGGTGTATTGCATGAGAGAACTTTATCTAAATGAAGTGGCAGCAAACAGAAATCTTCACAAGGTCTCTGTTTCTCTCTCTCATGTGGTTCACTTAGCAACCATGTCACCTAGTGACCATTTCACGAGAACCAATTGCAGTCACTAATCAAGAACTACCTGTAGTTGTTAAATAGAGTAGAAAACAAGATATAATTCTGTGGAACACTTAAGATAAACAACCTAGGTGTTGAACAATTGTCTCTTAATCATCACTTTCTCAGTACATGTAACATCTACGGGGCTGTAACAACTGCAAAACGGTGCCTAGAAAACCATACCCCGAATGACAGAACAGATAGTTTCAAAACTGCCATGAAGACCAAAAAAACTAGAAGAACTCCAGTTTCTAATCTGTTATCTATCAAATTGACCAAGTTTTTCTTAGTATTACATCCAAAATAACACTCCAATTGTAATGGATCCAGGATAATCAATTTGAAACTGCAAGGTCACCTTATTTAAAAATAGAATATTTGAGACTTAGAAAGATCTTCCAAGTCAACGTAGGACTTTTTCAATAGTTTTTTTAATTGCTTCCCTTATTCAAAGAGGTGATCAAAAAATCTGACTTAACCAAGGGGCCAATTCCAAATGGCCGTTGAATAGGAAGTCAAAGGTAGCTATCTTTTCATATACCTCTACAGTTGCAAAGTATCTATATGAATCCAAAATGTGGCCTTATCTCCTTATGGCCTCCTCCAACACTGAAGTTACACTCAAGCAAACACAATCAATTTCATCTGCAGAGAAGATAAAAACAGCTCCCAGCAAGCCTGTTTCAACATCTTGCAGGTGTTATTATAACATGTCTTGAAGACCACTGATTTTAGACATAACGTGTTTCCCCGAAAATAAGACACTGTCTTATATTAATTTTTGCACCGAAAGATGTGCTAGGTCTTATTTTCAGGGGATGTCTTATTTTTCCACCAAGGCCATCCAAAACCGGAAGTCCGAGGCCTTGTTATCAGGGAGGTCTTATTTTCGGGGGATGCCTTATATTGCAGTGAGAGGTAAAACCGTAAGTAGGTATTATTTTCGGAGGATGTCTTACTTTCAGGGAAACAGGGTAGATAAGTACTTATGGAAAATAGTACTCTTTTAGAAACTGATTTTTCCAATAAGATTAAGAACTTATACTATAGTTCCAGGACTGGAATGTTGATATCAATCTCAATGCATATTAGCTGTGTAAATATGAAGTAATGTGTTGATAATTTTTGGTCCTATTAGTACTCTATTGTATATTTTTAACTGACTTGACTAAAGACATAACAGTGGTGTTTGCATACTATGCTAAGTTTGAGTAACTTAATTCTTAGCCTGTTGTCCAAATGCAGATTAGTATATAGTAAGAATCCAAACATTTGAGTATTGTAATAGACAAGTTAAGCATATTCCGTGAAAACAGTCACTATCTGTTATTGGCAAGTTTCCTGGACAAATAACTTGGTTACTTGAGATAATTTTTTTTAAAAAAATAACTATTTAAACTTTGCTATTATTTGTTGTTTTCATTTTTCATTTCATTGTTTTCATTTTTCATTTCATTTGTAAACTCATTTAA
>JANHFO010005683.1:324845-336813 GCA_032468095.1 Pareas carinatus | reverse complement strand
ATCTCATTATGTTGTGTCACCTGCAAAGTCATGGAATCAATTATCAACCAATCCATTATCCTCCACCTAGAGTCAAAAATTTACTCTCTAACAATGAGTTTGGCTTCAGGAAAAAACTGTCCTACAACTTACAACTCATCCACTGCAAAAACACCTGGACTACACAACGTGATCAGAGCAAAGCAATAGATGCAATCTACATTGACTTCAGCAAAGCCTTTGACTCAGTAGTACATGAGTCAAACTACCATCTTATGGCATTTCTGGATCACTACATAAATGGATAGATGCATTCCTGTCAAACAGACAATAAGTAGTTAAAATAAGGAGTGCTATATCAAACCCTGCACCAGTTAACAGCGTTTTCCCCCAAGGCAGCGTTATAGGACCCACACTATTTTTAATATACATAAATGATCTTTGCGATCACATAAAAAGCAACAGTGTCCTCTTTGCTGATGATGTAAAACTATTCACAACCACTGACAGCACTGCTACCTTGGTTACAATGTGACCTTGACTATGTGTATGAATGGTCGAACAATTGGCAACTTCAAATTCTACCAACAAATGCTCTGTCCTACACATTAGTAAAAAGAATCAAAACACTAAATACAAATTGGATGGATACAACCTCGAAGACAACCCTCACTCTGTCAAAGACCTAGGAGAACTCATCTCAAAAGATCTAAGCCCCAGAGCTCACTGCAACAGCATTGCCAAAAAAGCATTGAGTTGTCAACCTATTTATTTATTTAAAAAAAGAAGGTATTTATTGCATTATATCCCACCCTCCTTTGAGTTGTCAATCTAATTTTGAGAAGCTTCTTTTTCGGTAATATTGAACTGCAAACCAGGGCATATAAAATATTCACCAGACCAGTTTTCGAATACAGCTCATCTGCGTGGAACCCATACTGTTTAACAGACATTAATACAATTGAACAAGTCCAGAGGTATTTTACTAAAAGAGTACTCCTTTCCTCAGCCTGCAATAGAATACCTTATGCCACCAGGCTTGAAATCCTGGATCTAGAAAGCTTAGAGCTACACCGTCTACGGTCTGACCTAAGCTTAGTACACAAAATTGTCTGTTACAGTGTTCCACCTGTCAATGACTTCTTCAGTTTCAAACACAATAATACACGAGTCAACAACTCAAAGTGAACCGCACTAGACTTGATTGCAGAAAATATGACTTAAGCAACAGAATGGTCAATGTCTGGAACTCACTATCTGGTGATGTTGTTGCATTCTCAAACCTCAATAAATTTAACCTTAAACTGTCTACCGTGGACTTCATTCCATTTCTAAGAGGTCTGTAAAGGGTGTGTGTGCATAAGTTCACTAGCGTGCCTACCGTCCTTTTCCTACTGTCCCCATTTATTTGTACTCATTTATATATTATATTATTTATATATTTATATAGTGTGTTTTTACTTATACTTGTTTTTTTGTTTTTCTTCTCCTATATGCTTGAATAAAAAAATAATAAAATAAAATAAAATAAATTTCACAGCTGCCTGGAACTTTTTACGCAATTCAGTGTTAAATCGATGTGTTAGATATTCACCCTGATATCATCTTTTTTTAAAAAATTAATTTGTCCACCGATCAATGTCCATTTGCAATTCATCTCCAGCAATGTTCTCTATTCCTTGCTAGAATAACGCCATCTTTCCTCCATTTCTTTCACCATCTTTTTGTATATATGCATTGATGAAACATTGCCAAAACCAAATTGATGTGATTTCACTATACAAAAGTCATCATTCCTGTGTAGTGTTTTATCAATGGGCAGGAACATTTCACTCAAACAGCGCACAATCAACGTGAAAGCATATCAAGATGGTTTTGCTGCTCTGTTGCGGAACGGATGTAAAAAGTCCGACTTAGAAAGATTAGATTTTTAAGCTGGAAAAGAGATTGGATGTAAATTAAGTTAAGATGAATGAGAATGTAAGAAGAAGAAGAACAGGAGGTAGAAGAAGAAGAACAGCAGAGAAAGGAGAGGAGAAGAAAGAGGAAGGCAAGAGGGATAAAATTGAGAATAAGTAGTTGGGATAGAAATTTTAGAGATTGACACGGTTCTGTAACAAAATGAATTATCTGTTGCATAGGATTACTCTTTTTCCCTTTCCCCCCCCTTTTTTTTCTCTATGTATGTTTGTTTAATATTGGAAATAAAAAATTATAATTCTAAAAAAAAAGTTGGCTTTGCTGCATTGTTTTGCATATGTTGTTGCTTCGAAAGAACGGACTGTGAATAATATTTAGAAACATAGAAAACTGATGGCAAAAAATGACCTAATCAAGTCTCCCCGTTGAGATTTTTATTCTTCAATTCGATTCAATTCAATTCTGGGACTGATAAAAACTCAACAGTTCAAGTCCTAACCAAGGACCTGAAAGCTGTTAAGGTAGAGTATATTATAGGCAGTTCCAAGTATGGTGATTTTTTGCAAAGTCAGGATATGCAGCAGGTCTGATAAGTTCAACTAGTGGTTTGGTTATAAACTCATATGTGTATTGGAAGTAAATACCAAAATTGATTATGCCTGATCCCAAATCAATTGTTTCAAGATGTAAACTGTAAGAACTTTTTTGTTGTCCACAATAGTGAAGCCAGGCATGCTGTGGGCCAGATGTCTGCTGTTTGGATTCAAAAAGTCCTACCGGATTTCAACTTGACTCATGCTCAAGAACTTTGTCAATTTGGTGTTCCTAATAATTATTTTTTAAATTTTTTTAGTTTCAGATGATGGACAAGTGTTCATCCCAAGCATTGTCAGCAAAGTAATTGGAAGTACTGAAGAAAACCCACCCTATTGGCATATTTCAATTTCAGAATTTAATTTTTTAAACAATTAGAATAAATATAAGTAAATATTTCAACATAGGCCAGCCGTCTGAATAGACAATTCACCATTATTAAAACACTAGCTTCCGATACCCATGGTCCACTACAGGGATTACCAAGAGAATTGAATGCTGTGTAAGAAACTGCCCCTGCTGCTACTGCCACTGTTTGGAGATTAGAGTGCACTGCTGTGGAGAAGTAGCTGCTTTTGAGAGAGAGAGAGAGAGAGCAAGAGAGAGAATGAGAGAAAGAAAGAGTGAAAGAGAGAGGGAGAATGAGAGAAAGAGAGAGGGAAAGAAAGAGAGAGGGAGAGGGAGAGAAAGAGAGGGAGAGAGAAAGAGAGGGAGAATGAGAGAAAGAGAGAGGGAGAATGAGAGAAAGAAAGAGGGAAAATGAGAGATAGACAGACACACAGAGAAAAGAAAAGAGAATGAGACAAAGAGAGGGAGACATAAAGAGACAGAGAAAGAGAGACGCACAAAGAGAGACAGAGAAACTGAGAAAGAAAGAAAATTGAGAGAGAGAGAGAGAGAGAGAGATACACACAAACAAAGAAAAAAAGAGACATAGAGAGAAACAGAGCCAGCGAGGCAGGGCTGAGAATTGAAACTGCTTCTCTTTGGGCCCGTTTGGAGGGCCGGATTGCCTCTACGGAGGCGTGAACAGCCCATGTGGCCTATCTGGTGGCCTGTGTGGCCCGTGTCTGGACAGGCCATCTGGAGGCCTGTGTGGCCTATTCTGAGGTCTGTATGGAGCAGGCAGCCGGGAGTTGGGCAGCAAGCCGAGGTAGAAGCCAGATAGGCCCTGTGGAAGAGGGCGTGTCAGAGCCGGGTGGGCAGGGGACACGGGGGTTAGGATTGAGGGGGTTAGGGTTAAAAAGGAGAAAAGCAACATACTGGAATGCCATGTTTGTGCTTTTCTGTAAGACTCTCCACTTGAACCGCTGCTACTGGTGGTCTGAATGGAAAAGCCCTCCTTGTTTGAACGACATGAGAAGCATGCCCGTTTCCACTGCTTTCTCAGATTGGCCCAGCACGGGTATGTGCGTGGCATGGCAAGGCAAGGAGAACAGGCTGTGAAAGCTCTCCAACCAGGAGAAAGGAAACAAATGATACTTTGTCCAATCACAACCTCTAGAATTAAAAATATTAAATAACTCATGTAAAAATTAATATTTTGAAAAATTCTTTCTTAGTGAGTGCCTAGATGCCAAAACGAACATGTCTACCAAATTTCAGGTTTGTAGCTATTATAGTTTGGGATATCTGGTGATGAGTCAGTCAGTCGGTGAGTATTTTGCATTTATATATATAGATTAAGTAGATTTATTAACGTTTTTCAATACTATTTTCATTCCTAATCCTTCGTTCTTCTTTCGAGCCATTTGTAAAATAGATTCCAAGTTTGAAAATAGTCCGATTCTTCTTTTTCTTTCATTCTCAGTTAATCTGTCCATTTCTGCACAGTCTAATATTTTTCTTATCACTTCTTCTTCTGATGGTATCCCTTCCTTTTTCCAATATTGTGCAAAAACAATTCTCTCCACTGTTACTATATGTACAATCAAATATATCTTTCTCATCATGTTTTTCTGAATTTATGATTAGTAAGAAAGAATCGGGTTTAAGCTCTATTTGTATCGTAGTATTTCTCTTAACCAATGGGATTCAAGAGAGGAGCCATCTGTGAGGCAGATTGACTTGAATAACGGGAAAAAGAACGTAATAAAAGAAATCCTCTTGGCCATAATGTTAAGGTCTTTGCCATGCAGTGAAAGGGAGACAGAGGCTGACTTACAAATTACTCATAGTACCTCCTGCCCTGGAGTCATCTCTCCCCTTTTAGGAACTCGATGCTGGTGAAGACAGAAGAGCAACACACACACACACACACACACACACTCACACACAAACGAAACTCAAGGTGGGTGGGAGAAAGAGTCCTCCACTTTCTCCTGTCTCCTGCAGTGAGACTCAGCATGTCGGCCTGTATGGTGGAAATTATAATCCTGGTTGTACAGTTGATGAACAGATTGAACAGCAATACCTCAAGCTTATTAAATCTACCAAAGAGAGTCCATCCCCCCCCCCCACAGAGAAAATGGGGCAGCATAATTGTTATGGCTAAAGAAGGAAGTGAGAGGGGAGGGGGGAGATGAGAAAAAAGGCTGGGCGACCATGGAACAGAATTGTAGTGTTTGATGTTGGAGGCTGAACCGGTAGAATTTTGTCTTGACAAGGGGAATAATTTAACATACAAACTTCGGTTGTTGGTCTGCTTTTTTCAGGTGGGTTGTCTTCTTGACTATTTTTTTTAAGCCGAAGGAGAATAGAGATACCCGGGGTGTGATCTAAATTAAGCAACAACTGGTTGCGAAGTACAATCCATCATTTTAGCATCTTCCTGCCTGTCCATCCACCCCTTGATTTTCTCATCAGCTTCCCACTGGCCTGTCCACCCTCCATCTCCTCAGCATCTTCTTATGTCTTTCTCTGATCTTCTGGTTGGCCCACGCCTCAACTTCCCAATGTCTTCTTACCATCTTCCTTCATTTTTTTCAGTGTTTACCTTCTGCTGCAGCTTGTTTTGCTGGCCCATCCTGTTGCTCTTCTCAGGGTCTTCTCGTTCATGCCACATTTCATCCTACTGAAGCATCCCAGATCTTCTTAGCATCTTCTTGCAACTGCAGCTTAACTGCCCGTCCATCCTCCCATCTTCACTTATACCTTTTATTCATTTTAGTACAGAATGAGGAGATACGGGATTTAACTCTGAAGAAAACAATAATTGATTCCTGTGAAACACATTGAACATGGCGTCTCCGGTGACATCTTTTTATCAGCTATGGTAAATCAATAGTAAAAGCATTGACTAAATTATGGGAATAGACATCTTTGCAAGTGATCAATCGTCTTCTCCTTAATAGGAAGAGAAATGAAACTGATTGTGTTTCCTCAGGGTAAAATAGCTCATCTAGGCTCCTTTGGTTATTTACATTAACTTGGGCTTATCCTGCCAGGTTGTATGGAAAATTTATCATACTTAGGCTGGGGATGTGCATTAAAAGGTTTGGATATGCTGACACTGATCCCAATAAATCCTTTTTTAGTGAGACTTTTATGTACTTGACTTGGATATAAAGATACATAGCAGGTACTCCTCAACGTATAGCCTTAAAAGCCATGATGGTGGTGCAGTGGCTAGAATGCAGTATTGCAGGCAAATTCTGGCCATTGTCAGCAGTTTGATCCTCATCGGCTCCAGTTTGATTCAACCTTCCATCCTTCTGAGGTCGGTAGAATGAGGACACAGATTGCTGGGGGCAAGAGGCTGACTCTGTAAACCGCTTAGAGGGGGCTGTAAAGCCCTGTGAAGCAGTATATAAGTCTAAGTGCTATTGCTATTGCTATTAGAATGCAGTATTGCAGGCTAATTATGCCAACTGCCAGCAGTTCGATCCTGACCAGCTTAAGGCTGATTCAGTCTTCCATCCTTCCGAGGTGGGTCAAATGAGGACCCAGATTGCTGGGGGCAAGAGGCTGACTCTGTAAACAGCTTAGAGAGGGCTTTAAAGCACTGTGAAGTGGTATATAAGTCTAAGTGTTATTGCTATTGCTAATTGAGCCTAGAATTACAATTATAACTTGAAGCACCCAAGTGTCCAGAAATAATATTTCCAGCCATTTCCACAGTGGTTGTTAGGCAAATGTTGCAATCATTAAGGAAATGTAGTGGTCATTAAGCAAACACTGGGACGGTTAAATGAATTCATTCATTTGAATGGGTGTCTTTTGCTGGAAACCGGCAAAAAATGCTGAAAGAACATTGCAAATTGTGGTCATGTGAGCATGGAACCTCACAGCGGATTGTAACACCTGACATGTGTTCGCATGACCGCAAAGGCATGACCTTTTATGACCCCTCAGGGTGTCTTACGGACTATAAAGCACCAGTCCTGTGGTCATCATAACTTCAAACAACCACAAAACGACCAGCCATTAAGTGAAGACTGCATGTACCCAGATCAGACATGCCCACAGGGAAGAAAAGATTTCCATCCATGGCATTTTCACCAGACCAATTTTTAATTCCTGCAATCAAAGAGGTGGCTACTTTGGAAAGACTTGATGGATCAGAAACAAAGGACGAGTCTCTCCTTGCCAGATGGTCTCTGATTGGCGGCACAACTCCTATTTTACACCAGCTCCGATTACTACAGAGCCAAGCAATCATTGTAACAGGCTGGTTCTCTCTGGCAGCGGAGTTGCTATGTCATTGTTGGCATGGACGCAGTAATAGCTCACTCTTCAGCATCCCTGTCGTTCTTGGCTCCCGTTTCCTGCAAAGGAAGATGTCGCTCAGTTGTTTCTCTCTCACTTTATTAATTAATTATAGACTATATATCAAGCCGCCTGCTTTTCTGTTCATAAAGAACATGACAGGAAGCTCACAGCTGAAACAAAACATCCAGATGTAAACTGAAACTGGAGCTCACAGACATACACAAGGATGCCCATGGAGGAAGATCCAGTATAGATATTGTAGTGTAAAACATAAATCCTGTAACAAATATGTATTTATTTATTGCAGTGTTTTTTCTCTCTCTCTCTCCTCTTCTCCTATTTCTCTTTCATGTCTCTCTCTTTCTCTCATCTCTATCTCTCATCTCTATCTCTCTCATCTCTCTCCCTCCCTCTCTCTTTCTCTCTCTCTTTGTCTCTCCCTCCCTCCCTCTCTCTCATCTCTCTCTCTCTGTCTCTCTCATCTTTCTCTCTCTCCCTCTCTCTCTCTCTCCCCCCCCCTCTTTCTGTGTCTTTTCTGAGAGCCATCCTGGAGTGGCTTTTGAGCAAAAATAAATACCTCAATAAATACTCACAAACACAATTGAGCCTAACATTTCTGTCGCTAAGAGAGAAATTTGTTAAGTGGGTTTTGCCCCATTTTGCAAATTTTCTCATCACAGTTGTTAAGTGAATCATGGCCGCTGTTAAGTTAGGATGAGGGTTCCTCAGTGAATCCGGCTTCCCCCTTGACTTAACTCATCTGAAGGTTGCCAAGCGACTGAATTTTGTTCATGTGACCGCTGGGATGTTGCAATGGTCGTAAAGTATGAAAAAAAACCCATCCTGAGTCACCTTTGAACCATCATTGAATGGACTCTTGTAAGTCAAGGACTGCCTGTCCTCTTTCAAGCCTAACTTGGCGCCGAGTGACGTGTATGAATGTATTCATTTCATTTCCTTGACCGTAGTAAGAACTGTTGCAAGTGGAGGACTCTCTGTGATTGCAACGAAAGGTGTGCCTAATTTGCAAAGAAAGACAACCACGATTTAAAGACTGAAATTCTCGGAGGCTCCCTGTCTCGGTCAGTTGATGGTTACAATCCTGGCCGGGAGAGAAGAGAACCCAGCTGGAGAGGTCTTGGGTGAAGGTCTTGTCTCCACCTCCTCTGAAACGAACCCTTTGCTGCTTGGAGCTCCCGGGGTAATTATCAAGTCTGTTAAATCATGAAGCTGCCCTGCCCTCCCTCTGCCTTCTCCTTGATCTGCCTCCAAAGCATGTGGCTCATTTCTCCAGTCTATGCATTGTTACCTTTTAAAGCGAGCGGAGGGCTGCAAAAACCCCTGTGATGCATTACCTCATTACCAGTGTCACACTAATGAGTAGCGAGGGATGCAGCTTACATGTGGGGGTGTCTCCCTTTTTTTGGCATGATAAACATCACAACAGATGTCTCCAGCTAGGCTTCAGCTCCCTCTGCTCTGCAGATGTCAACGGTGGCTTGGGAAGATGGCGGAAAGGATGATTATGATGATCATAATAGGCTCGTTGTGAGGATCGATTTTCTTTGCCTAAAAACTACACAGAGGAGCATTCAGGAACATGCAGACGAAGGAGTTTTCCTCCTCCAATCCTTTGGAATACTATGCCACAATCTGTCTTGCGGTCCCTCTGAAGGTTGCTTCGTTTCTCAATGCGGCTTCTGTTTTTTTTAACCTTTCAGCAATAGCAATAACACTTAGACTTATATATCGCTTAACAGTGCTTTACAGCACTCTCTGAGTGGTTTACACAGTCAGCCTCTTGTCCCCAACAATCTGGGTCCTCATTTTACCAACTTCGGAAGGATGAAAGGCTAGGTCCACCTTGAGCTGGTCAGGATCGAACTGCTGACAGTCTCAGCAGAATTAAAATTAGAATTTTTATTGACCAAGTGTGTCTGGACACACAAGGGATTTTTCTTCGGTGTTCATGCTCAGTACTTACATACAGGCTATAATTGACAAACAGTGATTACAATCATAAGATACATTCATAATCATAAAGTACATTCAACATGTCATGTGTGTATTAGGTGCATTTATTTATTTACTAGCTATTGGTACCCATGCTCTGCTATGGGTTTGGTATAATTAGCCGCACATGCCCCATGGAGGAGAGGGGGATTGCAGGATTTGGGTATGGCCAGCCTGGAGAGAAGAAGGACTTGGGATAACATGATAGCAGCATTCGAGTATTTGAGAGGCTGCCACAAAGAAGGCAAGACAAGAAACAATGGATGGAAACTGATCAAGGAGAGAAGCAACCTGAAATTAAGGGGAAACTTCCTAACGGTGAGAACAATTAAGCAGTGGAACAGCTTTTGCCTTTAGAAGTTGTGGGTGCTTCAACACTGGTGGTTTTAAAGAAGAGACTGGACGGCCTTTGTCTGAAATGGTACAGGGTCTCCTAGTGAGCAGGAGGTTGAACTAGGAGACCTCCAAGGTTCCTTCCAACTCTATTCTGACTGACTAATTCGAAGACCTTCCTACTGCCTCTGCCTGCAGGTTATGATGCTGATCTTGACTTACCTATGTGCTTGAAGGCATGTGACAACCTGAGTTAAATAGCCCATCTTAGCTGTTACAGCTTGGACCAGGATGGTTGGCTCAAGTTCCAGGAACCTCCTGCTAAATATTGGCCATTGGCAAGGGCAAATGCTATTTTTTGCCCAATAGACTAATACAACTGTCCTCCCCCCAACATTTTGCTGGACTAATCTATCAGAAGTACAGAAAGGACACTCTTTATGATGTTTATAAATGCAGCAGGAGCTGCATTCACCAAGGATCCATTATATTTATGGAGGCGTCTGTGATGCTTCATTTCATTCTGATTCATGCATTGAATTGAGTAATAAGAACACACTGCTGATCCAATAATAGGCCATTTCCTAAGCTGGCAAGCCACAGAACCTCTTCCCCAGTCAAATATGCTTGGTGGAAAACAAGGTGGGTTTTTTTTTGTCCATGGAGTATTCCAGGATGCTATTAAATCTCCTGTCTTGGGTTTGTTTGTTTTTGTTGTCTTATGGAAATGATCATGTTTATAATGCAGTTTGGCTATTGTTATGATGTGTTGGCCACCCAAGCTAGGGAAAGACCCAAAAATTAGCACTGTGTTTGGAAAGCTCACATTTATTCCAGTTGATGTGAAAATGGATTCCAAAGACACGAATGGCCTTTAGAAATGAGGCGGAAAAAGAATATTTATTGCTCCCTTTTTGGATATTCTCCCCGTGACGTCCATGGTAAAAACGAATGGCATGAATGAAATGCATCCACACGCCAATTAACAAGTAAAGAATACTGCAAAGCATAACATCAATGACACCACAGAATAGAATCATGTAGGAAAAAGTCCAAATGAAATGAAAGGGTTGGAATACTGCATCCAGTTTTGGCTGCCATAAGATAAAAAAGATGTTGAGATTCTAGAAAGAGTACAGAGTAGAACCACAAAGATAATTAGAGTGCTGAAGATTAAAACATATGAAGGAAGTTTGCAGGAATTGGGTACGTCTAGTCTAGTGAAAAGAAGAACTAGGGCTGACATGATAGCAGTGTTCCAATATCTAAGGGGCTGCTACAAAGAAGCTAAATCAACCTATTCTTCAAAGAACCAGAATGCAGGACAAGAAGTAATTGATGGAAACAAATCAAGGAGAGAAGCAACCTAGAATTAAGCAAAAATTTCCTGACTGCGAGTACAATTTATCAGTGGAACAGCCTGCCTCCGCTAGAATACCTCCAGGGTCCATTCCCATTCTGTTATTCTGATTTTTATAGTATGTTGAATGCTATAATACAAAGCCCACATAGATGTTTTAGGACAAGATAATAGCATAGACTAGCCTGCCCCTATTAAGATGGTGACAAGCACCCTAAATTGAAATGAGTTAGTCTTTCCACATTTATGCCCCCTTTTATTCATTTCAATAAGAGCTTTGATCTGTCCTTCAACATCGGACTATAATGATATCATCATTGCTATCAGACTACTGATTGAGATGAGGCATATGGCACATGTTTCTTCTACTGGGTAGCCAATTTGCTTTAAGATTCAGTTCAAAGGATTGATTTTTGACATTCAAATGCTTTCTTGTTTTTGCTTTGGCAGGAGGATCTAAGATTTTTGAAACATGTCTCCACTTGAATACTTGGAGAGAAAAAAATGATGATGAAATTGACCAGGACTGACAGCTTTCTCCAAGCAGTGAGAGAATTTTGAGGGTTGAAGGAGCCACAGCTTAGATGAAGAGTTTGCAGAATTGTGTGTTTGTTTGCTTTTATTGAGTCAGATGTTGTAATATTCTGAACACAATAGGAAAAATTATGCATGTGTCCTCTTTTGTGCATGTTTATTTATTATTCAATATGGTAGTTGTTAGATAATGCTGGATAGTGTCAGGTTCCAAAAACCAAGAAGGATATGTTGAGGTTCTTCTAAACAGTTTCCTTTATTGTTCCTTACTCATAGACAAATCTTGCCAAACTAAAGCAAACTATTTATACTATTAAACATACTGTAAACTGTGAGAATCCCCAGGGAGGAGTTGATCTGATCCCCTTTCTCCCAACCAAACTATCTAAATTTTACTGCCTTTGCTTCTCTGGAATTCAGCCCTTCCTCCTGGGAATCTAGACTATATTCCACTACAATAAGTAATAATATTGTAGCCATGTGTGTGTATAGGACAGATGGATGGATAGATGGATGGATGAATGGATGGATGGATAGATAGATAGATAGATAGATAGATAGATAGATAGATAGATAGATAGATAG
>JANHFO010005683.1:249208-265203 GCA_032468095.1 Pareas carinatus | reverse complement strand
TACTACTACTACTACTACTACTACTACTACTACTAATAATAATAATAATAATAATAATAATAATAATAATAATAATATAGGATAGGAAATTCTAAGGGCTAGACGTTTATCAAGAATTTGGAACTGGAAGTGTGTGCCAGTCATTCCACACTGATGGAGTAAAAGCTTATTCTGAGAACTTCTATCCCTTCATTATAGTAACCTTATTGTCAGTGTGCTATCAGCCACCTTGTATAATAAGCATAATGGAAACATGGAATAGAAATACGATGAATAAAAGATACAATTGCTGGACTATAGAAATTGTTTCTGGGTTACGGTCTCAACTCTGGGCTCGTTGGTTCTCTGTGAGCTTGATTGTTGTCTTGAAGAAGTTTCATTATCCAAATAAGTAACATTGTCAGGGCAGCACTGAGAATGTTACCTAGCTGGGTCTGCAAGAGAACAACCAAGCTCAGCGAGCACCAAGGATTCCTAAGCTATGCATATTCTCTTCTGTAGGATCTCACCTGTTTCCATCTTTAGATTGACCCATTCAGGAGATCTCTACATCACTTATTCCCAAATCACACCCATCTTAGCAACATCTGTTGTTACCTTTGATAGAAAAGTTCACTAAGAGGGACGTTAAAAAGTTCTCCATCAGAAGCAAGGTCACCCGCTCCATATGTTTGCTTTCCTTGCCAACGACATACTTATATTTCAGAGGGCCATTAGCCTAAATTAACCTAATTATGTATGACAGCTAATTCTGAGTGGGAAGGAAGTGTTAAGAGACTTAAGGTTTTAAATATAACTCATCATATCCTTAACTTGTAGTCAGAGAGCGCTGATAAAACTCCATATGATAAATCAACTCACAGGGGTGGAAGAGAAAGTTAGGAAAGGCAAATGTGAATTAACTATTAATGTTCTGCTGACACCTTTCTGTCACTTTCTCAAAAGGTTACTTCTCCAGTTTCCATGTTTCTAGCTTATTTTCAAAAGTAACGTGAGAACGTCTCCTAAGGTTATTGGTTTCTTTTGTTATTGTTGAATCTGGGTGGAGATGGTAGAAAACTGATGGTGCTTTGGGGTTCCTCTGTACATTTTCTCACCATTCTGACGTCTGCCTCTCTAGGTACACTGCCCACTCTGAAGAATCACCCTGAGAAGAATGTCCTTTTGAGGTCTTCTGTTAGGATTTCATTCAAGTATTGGAATCCAATTGTACTGGGCACCATAAGGGCAATAAATTGACAATATGAACCAAGACAGTAAACTC
Source organism: Pareas carinatus (assembly GCA_032468095.1). Lineage (NCBI taxonomy): Eukaryota > Metazoa > Chordata > Lepidosauria > Squamata > Pareidae > Pareas > Pareas carinatus. The sequence goes on along the minus strand of JANHFO010005683.1, from coordinate 263,939 downwards.
TTTTGCAAATGTATTTCATAATTGCATAGATATTTAATGCATTTTTGTTCATTCCAATCGTATTAAAACTGTCAGTTGTCCTGGGGTCCTGAGAAAGGAGCTCAGCACTGGAGATGGTTGATGGGGTATGAAGATCTCATTCCCATGCTGTCCATTTCTTAGTTCTGGTTTTTGGCAAAGCTTTAAAATTTAAAATGTCTTTCTTTGAATATTTTAATTATTTATTTGTCTTTTTATCCTAGGCAGCGTCAGATGTTTCTCAAAGAGAAAACATCTGCTGCGAACTCCAAGTAGGTGTCAGGAAGGGCACCAGCCAGTAAATGCTTAGCTCCATTCAGTCATCCTGACTCCGCCTCGATGAAGGGAATTACAGGATTGTAAAAAGAAAATAAACTTTTTATAATCTTTAAACCACCTAGAGTCACTTTACAGAGGAGATGTGTGGCATAAAAATTCAATAAATAACAAATAACATTGTTGCAGATGACAACATTCTTTTATCCCACCCATAAGAATATCATCCCTTCTTTGGGTATAAAATAAAATGAAGTCGAAAGCAATAGACAAGAACGTTGCAAAAGAAATTCCAGGCATAGTACTTTTCTATTCACATATTTTTACTGGCTAATTTTTCTTTCTTTAGGGATTTTTGTTACTATTTTTTTAAAGCAGGAAGTGAGGTCTCCATCTTGTTTATTGCAACATTCGATCTGAGAAGGTATATTTTAGAGAGGAAATAGTCTGGCCAACTCTATCACATGTGCATTCCATTATTCTAACCACATTGGGCTAGAATCTGTAATCTAACTTTATCTTAAACAATTCTGGTGGTGTCAGGGAAATTACATCAACAAAGCAGCTAATCTGATGGCTTATCTCCCTTTGGGGAAAAATAAAATATTTTATGAGGGTTCAAACAGCAGCTGTGGGCAGAAGAGATAATGAATCTGGACTATCAAACATTCACTTCTTTTTTCTCCAGAAACTTTCGCCTTTTTGGAATAAAAGAATGGATGCTGTTTGTGCCACTTTTGTAAACTATGCAGTGCAAAGAATTCTAATCTCATCTTCCTGAAATCCATTCCATGTGTCTTTTGGCTTTTGTCAAAGGGTCTTGAAATGCTTAATTTATAAGAGACATATTGTTTTCAGAATGAAGAATGACCTTTTATTATGATCCAGAAAATGGTCCAGTGGTTAAAGTGCAGTATTGCAGGTTAACTCTGCCCACAGTCTGGAGTTCGATCCTGATGGCGCTGATGAGGTTGCCTCAGCCTTCTATTCTTCTGAGGTCAGTAAAACGAGGATCCAGAATGTTGGGGTCAACATGCAAATAATGCTTCTACATTGTAGTGGTATACAATGAGAGAGTGGTATATAAATCTAAATGCTATTGCTGTTGCTAAGAGCAGTTTTCATAAGCTGTACATCAATGTGGCACATTTAAATTGCATCTGAAATGTATAAAACATAACATGCCATTTACCAAAAAGACAGAGGTTCCATTAAAGCAGTGCTTCCCAACCTCGGTGGTTTCCAGATACAGGAATTTCAACTCCCAGAACCTTCATTTACTAGCCATGCAGGCTGAGGAATTCTGGCACTTGAAGTCCACACATCTGGGAATGGCCTAGACTGGGAAACACTGTTTTAAAATATGCTGGCTGGAGAATTCTGGGAGTTGAAGTCCATGCACCTTAGAGTAGATGAGGCTGAGAACACTACTATGAATAATATTTGGAGACTTCATAGAATTCAAATGTGAGCTGCTTCTGAATGGATGCACAGCCTATGACACGCCGCACATATAGACTTGGTTGTGTTCTATATTTTATAATTAGTTATAAACCACAGCATTAACTCACAGTTCCTAGTCTGATCCCAGAACAAGTCCGATGTAAAGCCGCACAAATATTTTAAGAGATTCTCGATCATGTTTAAGGTTTTTCACCCAGAAGGTAAACAATGGGAATAGTGTGAAATAATTTTAGGGTATCCAGACAAGACTTTTATTTCAGAAGAACCTTGCCCTGTCACTCAAAGGCTTCAAAACTTCATTTCCACATTCATTTTGAAAATCTGATTAGGTGAAAGTCTTATAATTCCTGTCTCTGATTGCTTGGAGGGTGGGGAAACGACAGTTTTGCCCTATTCAATTCTGTTTGTCAAACACCTGAATCTTTCAGTTCTCTGAATTGCTGCCAGTTGTTAGAAATTTTGGATTTTCAGCTTAATAAGAAAAATCAAAATATTTACACCTAAACTGAGTTCTGCATTTTAAACAGCAATTTGAAATTATGCATTCCTGTGAAGTGGAATAATTTATGGAAAATATGTTTGCATTGGTATTTAAAGTGATTTAAGTACAGTTTGAAAATGTTAATGGTAGACCTTGTCTCCCTGGTGAAAACTCTGATGAATTTGCTTTGTAGATAGTGATAGGCATCGCTCCGTGTCGAGGGATGAAAGCAATACTCAGTGACTTGCTGTCTGGGAAAAACAACCGTTATTACCATGAGAATGATCGAAAGAACCAAGGCAGGGCGAAGGGTGGGGACACAAAAGGAAAATTATCAGTTGCAATCATCATATGATATCGTACTGATACCTTCAGGAAAGAATCATAAAATACAGAATAACGGAAAGGATCTTGGTGTCCCTTCTAGTCAAACCTCCTGCTCAAGCAGGAGATCCTATACCATTTCAGACAAACGACTGTCTTGCCTCTTCTTAAAAGCCTCCAGTGATGGGGCACCCACAGCTTCTGAAGGCAAGGCATTCCACTGGTTAATTGTTCTCGCCATTAGAAAATTTCTCCTTAGCTTCAGCTTGCATCTCTCGTTGATTAGTTTCCATGCATTGCTTCTTGTCTTGCCTTCTGGTGCTTGGGAGAATAGGTTGGCCCCCTCCATCTCTGTTATAGCCCCTCAAATACTCCTACCATGTCTCCCCTAGTCCTTCTTTCAACTAGACAAGACACAGCCGATTCCTGTAACTGTTCTTAGAGGCCTTAGCCTTCACCCCCTAATCATCCTTGTTGTTGCTCTCTGTATTCTTTCCAGTGTCTCAAATCTTTTCTATATTGTGGTAACCAAAATTGGATGTAGTATTCTAAGTGTGGTCTCACTAAGACTTTGTAAAGTGGTACTTTCACAACCAGTGCTTTCCCTCCTCGCCCATTTCCAGGGGTATGGACTTTCACTGCCAGAATTCTCATCAATGGCCATGCTCGCAGTAGAATTCTGGGAGTTGAAGTCCACGCACACCCAGAAATGGGCAAGGTTGCAAAATACTGCTGTAACGGGAGCAGCAACAGCATTTTGCTCCCTGGAATGATGGTCTTCACAATTTCATTCATCCTTTTACTCATTCATCTGGGATTTTATTCTATTCGCCTCTAAAAATGCTTTAGAAAAAGACTAACAAGAGACTCCTTAAAGATCCCTAAGTTTTTGCATGGTTGAAATTTGCATAAGGGAACAAAAACGTTGTACGTTAATTGCATTTATGATACCATTCCAGTTTGCTTTTCAATCTTCCCTTTTCTCTCCATAAACTATAGCAGCCGAGTCATCTTTGAAGACTGAAGGCCAACATGTGTAGTGACATGATATCCGTGCAAAGTCTTAGTAATGTCATCTTGGAGAATGTTTTTATTTCGGAGTGTTTTATAGTCTATTATGTTTTTATGACATGCAAGGGAATGACCATTTGGTACGCTGTTTGATGGGAGTGAAATAGTGACAAAAGCCTCTGGGGACCAAGTTTCAGCAGCTGCCTCTAATTCTCATCTATAATTGTATTAGCTCTATGATGGGAATTTAGACATAATTTGGGAACCAACCAGGAAAGCAGATGTCTAAATTCCATCATTTGCATCCCAAATGGAATACATTTGCGAGTGAGACATCTTGAAAACTTGGCCAGCATTATATGTCAGATAAGTTAAAATGACAGCCAATCTGAGGATCCTATATTTCTCCCTTTCCAGAGTTGGGAGGACACATTGACAATACATTAATCTTGACAAGTAATTTATCTGTTATGTAAGCCTTGTCAATCATCATCATCATTTTTCAACTTTTAATTATGCATGGACAACACAGCAGGAGCAAAATGAGACCCATTTCTTCCTTTTAATTAAATTCTGTAGCAACAGGAGATGTGATAGTGAGGGGCGGGGGGCAAAGACATGGCGATAGCTGACAACTATTCTTTCTGAGTGGGAGTGACGTTTAATCCAAATATTGGGAAGATGAGGGCGGGTTAAAAAAATTTAAGATGTTCTAAAATCAGCAAGAGCAGACTGGAGTGAATTTCATTTTTACACATTTTATAAGCTTCCCTGAAAGTCACAGAAGCTGCTCTGCTCCACAAAATCAAGACTCCTAATCTGTTCTCCTTGAATTTTCCTAATTTGACCAAGATTGGGGTGGTGGCTTTCTCAGAAGATGCTAATATAGAATACATACTTACAGATCTATTCTCCATCAAATCATTAGGACCTCAGTTTGGTATATTGTTGGGCCATATTCCAGTAGAGAGAAGCTCCCTGAAGAGGAGCTCCATTATGAGTCCAAAAGCTTGGAAGTGTAAACATTTGATCTCAGTGACCAACTCAGATTGAATCTTGCAAGATTATCTTGGGACACGTATATTTGCCTTCATTCGTAAACTTCTTTAGTTTCTGATTCTGATAGTAATGATTGGCTATAAGAATTGGACCACAAGGAAGGACGAATGCTGAAGATTTAATACTTTCCAATCATGGTGATGGAGAAGACTCTTCAGAGTTCCTTAGATTGCAAGGAGATCAAAGCAGTCAACCCTAAAGGAAATCAGCTCTGGCTTTTCTTTGAAAAGAAAGATAGTGAAGCTGAAGCTCAAATACTTTGGCCACCAAATGAGAAGAAATGACTCATTGGAAGAGATCCTGATATTGGGAAAGATGGAAGGCATAAAAAGAAGGAGAGGGCAGAGAATGAGATGGTTAGATAGTGTCATTGACGCAATGAACATGAATTTGGGCAAACTCCAGAAGACCGATCTCGGCTTGCTATGGTCCATGGAGTCACAAAGAGTCAGACATGACTTAGCGACTGGAAACATCCAAGTTTCTGATTGGACTTCATCTGTCCAGAGTTATTATTGTTTCCTTTTGACAATAAAATCTTCTTGGTGAAGACCCACCTCATGAGTCAATGCTCCAGGTTCCTATTAAAATGATGTTAGGTTTTGAAGGGCTATCAGGCAGAATACCACAATAAGTGTCCTTCCTTAGTGAGTTCATGCGGTGAACATTTTCACCTGCTGACTCTAACCTGTCATTACTTTTCCACTGCTACCTCTTATGTGCTTTCCAGCAACAGACCAACTGGCAAGGGGTTTGTCTGTTCCAACTTCACACAACCTTTCTGATCTGGGCCAGAATGATATGCAAATGGACAAGGAAGTTGCAGTGGTGAAGCTGATCTAGAAAACTCTTGACACGACTCCTATTTGAATTGACAATACTTTGCAGGAACCTGATTATGCTTGATGTCAGACCTGAAGTTAAATTTCAAGTGTTTCAACCAATCAAGTTAAGCTAGATTAGGTTCCAATTAGAATATTTTTGATACGGTTACAGTGCAACGGGCATTTAAACATTTCACTTTGCTTGCAAGTATGCAATTCCATTTTGGGAGCTGGTATATGCTTTGGGCTAAAACTGTTAAACTTTGTCTTATCCAGTATTGCCATGGTTGGTTTGAATCTGGTTGAGCGCTGTTCAGCTTTTCCTTGGGAGATCAAAGCCGAAGGGGCATTTGTTGTTGTTGTTCAGTCACTAAGTCGTGTCCAACTCTTTGCCACCCCATGGACCATAGCCTGCCAGGTCTATGGTCTCTCTGTCCCTCACAGCCTCCCGCAGTCTACCCAAACTCATGCCTGTTGCATCAGTGACACCCTCCAGTCATCTGTTTCTCTGCTGTCCCCTTCTTCTCCTTTGACCTCACATCTTTCCCAGCATCACAGCCTTGTTTAAAGAGTTTTTCTCTTCTCATGAGGTGACCAAAATATCTGAGTCTCAGCTTCATCATTTGCCCTTCTAAAGGACAGTCAGGGTAGATTTCATCCAGGACTGACTGATTTGATTGCCTTGCAGTCTGGGGGACTCTCCAGAGTCTTCTCCAGCACCACAACTCAAAGGCATCAATTCTACGATGCTCAGCCTTCCTTATAGCCCAACTCTCACAGCCATTCATGGCAAATGGGACTAGATCAAATACTAAACTAAACAGATCTGGGTTAGATGTTGCCACTCCTGGTGCAATTAGGACTGGTTGATAACCCTAACTGTGACTGTGGGAATGTCCCACAAAATTTGCAATGTATTGGGACAGAAGGCCCCCTCAGAAGGTTCCCTGGTTCCCTGCATGAAGTGCATTGATCTCGAGGGCTGCTGTCCAATGGCTAACCAATTTAGATATCTGGTGGGAGGTTTAGCCACCCCATTAATGGCTTGTATATAATTTAATTTTATTCATACTTTTCATCATCACTCGTGCTGTGTGTTTTTAAAATGGTTCGCTACTCCTGAGGTTTTATATTTTGGTATACTTTTTAGGTGCTGTTTTGATGAGTTAATGCTGTATTCTGTTACACATTCCCTTAACAAATGTTTCATTTAGCAGCAGATATTTTTGGCCTCAGTTGTGGTTGTAAGTTGAGGACAACCTGTTCTGGGAAAGAAAGCAGTAAAGCTTCAGTACTTGGGAGCCTATTCCAAGATAAGACCCACCAATAGTCACGCAAGACTGTGTGTCGAGTTGTTTTCATTCTCGTACCTGTGACTTACCTATTGAATCAACCACTCCAGGTGTTATCGATAAGGAAATGACAAGCTGAAACAGTCTGTCTTCTTCCCTATCATCCAGGCAATCTTCTGTAAATTACTGTGCCCACAGGGAAAATTGCTGCTGGTTTTAGGCAGCAGAGATGAACGCTGAAATCTCCATTTCCCCCTCCCCTCTAAAGTGCAAATCCCTGTCATTTTGTAGGTTGTCCTTGGTTATCTCTGATGGTTCAAAATACTGGTAACTCTTTGACCCGACCACAAATTGGGGTAGTTTGGAAGAGGGTGGAGAGCTCTGTAGAACCCTGATAAGATCTCACTCCAATAAACTGGATCACAAACATGATCAGATTATTTTGTTCTAGTCTTAAAGGTGACAAAACTCTATCAGATCAGTCTAAATGCCGTCTGTGTGACTGTCTGCATTCTGGCCTGCTTCCAGGTTAATATTGCTTTTTATATAGACAAACATGTGCTCTTAAAAAATCTTTTATCTATAAACAATCTCCTTCCCTCCACCTATTCCCAGCTTAATTACATTTTGGGGGAAACCGTACTGGAGCATTTGGTAAGAATAAAATAATAAAATCTGGTATACAGTGAAGTTTCAATCTGCGCTTCGATTTAAGGAGAGGGATGCAGTTATTTATTGATGTCTTGTCTTGGGGAGTGACACTTCATAAAATAAGGTGGGGCCAGGACAAAGGAGTATATCAGGTCATAAGAAGCACGGCGTGATCTGAATTCACTCTGAAGTCAAATTAATTTAAAATGATGCAAGGAATCAATGCGCTGCAATTAATTAATTTATTTTTATTGTTTGTTTATGGTTTTTGAAGCTCGCTGCAAGCCGCAGAGGTTCTGGGTGCTGGTGGTGTACAACAGGTATGTTCGTAAAAACAGCAAATAAGATTGCCTCATTCAAAATGGATGCCACTAAACAATCAGCTACAGTCAAAAACCTGTTGGAAGAGCATTGTAACTGCCTTGTGGAACATCAAGAAAGAGGTGGCAGCATGAATCTCTGGGGATGTGCTTGCTTTGGTAGCACATATTCTGATTGTGGAACATCTGAGGACAGGGATGTCCAAAACATGGAGACCACCACAGAGGAAGGACTTCCCTAGTGTAGATAAGAGTTCTCAGTTCTCAAGATGTTATTGGTACCATTGCAGAAACATTTGCTGAAATCTCATGAAACTAGTAGCACTTGTGGAAATCTCATGAAAAATGACTGAAATTGCACGACAATTCTGCATTTTGCATAAAATTGTGGGAGGCTTGGTTGGGCCACAGACACTGGATTGAAGATACCTGCTGGAGACACAATTATGGTGCATGGAATGGAAAGAACATTTAATGCTGCATAAGAATGCCCCAGCCTCAGCAAAAGAACCAGGAGGTAGAGGAAGAAAATTGAAGAGAAAGGAAGAGAGAAGGGAAATGAAGATAAGGGATGAATGTAATCCAGAAGGTAGAAGTTAGAGATAGGAAAGGAAAATAAATGAGTAAGTCCTGGAGAGTATTAGAAGAGAAGGTGGTATAGAAAGGCGGAGGAAAGGAAGAGAAAGAAAGAGAAAGTGAGAGAAAGATGGCGAAGAAGAAGGTAAAGATAGATATGACTAGGAAATTTGGAATCCCCTCCGCCTTTTTTGAATATAGGTTGGAATATATCCTTTCTAGGTGATGTAAAAGAATTAGCATAACTTGGATCAATTCTCGATTGTGTCTTCTAATTGGTTTGCCATTTTTTAAATTCCATAAATACTTGGGTTTTTTGCTGCGATACAACAAACTTACCATCCTTGATGTATTTTATGTACGTATATATGTTTGTGGTGTTGTTTATATGTATGTTTGAAAAATAAAAAACTTAATTGCCAAGGAAAAAAAAGGAAAAAAAAGAATGCCTCAGCTGTATCGAATGTCAATTCTTCTTAATTGACTACATTGTCTTTGATTTCCTCTGGCATAATTTGAATGATCAAGATTCTTCTTCTATAAAATACTGTAAATGCTTCCTCTTGGAATTGTGATTTATTTGCACTCAGTCATTCACATTTTCACAAACCTTTCTGGATAATGTATGGTTCTGGCTGTAAAATAAACTCCTCCAAAGTTGTAACTCTTGAGCAGTGTAGATAGTGATAAACTGACTGTTATTGGTCAATAAAATCAAAACAAGATTCACTAACTTCTCCAACCAATACTCACAGCAGAGAATAAATTCAGATTGCTTATTTTACATATAAACCAGCAATCTGAAAAGAGATAACCCAGCAACAACTAAATTATATGGCATTTATGATTCGTGTAATTTACCTTGTAGCTTTTCTTTGCTTAAATGCTGTTGGCACATTTTCTAGGTATCTGACAGGACAACCTTGAATTATCCTATGCATCGCAATAGATTTCTGGGGCTCCTCGACACCTAATTGTATCTTATCTAAAACTTAAACTGGAAAATAAAGGAGTGTTAATTAGGGAAGATCAGGTTGCAATTCCATAAGTCAATTGAATTTGTTATGAATTTGTATTCTGCAAGCATGGAGTCGATTTGAATTTGGGATTCAAATTATCAGCTGATTTTTTTTAAGGGTAGAGTCAATTGCATAAAAGACCAGCAGATCTGAACAGATTCGCTGGTATCTGTTTGGATTTGATGCATCAGATCAATGTGATGATTCAGTTTGTGAAAGGTTAATCCAATCAAACTTCCATAGAGTAGAAGCTTTTACGTAAAGAACAACCCTACAGAGGCTCATAACTCAATGCTCATTCTCTTCCCTGCATTAAAATCAAAGGAATGGAGGGAACATCTGCTAAGTACTAGATCTGCAGTCTCTAGAAAGAGACTGCTTCAAATATTTTAGGAAATAGATCTCAGTGCAGGGGACTGCTACTTACATAACTGCTTATTTTGCTATACTACAAACTCAACTGAGCCTGGACCTTCATTCTGTTGTCAAAGAACAGGAAAGTAATTGCAACAAGTGTAGAAAGTAAAGAAGATGGATGAAGGACAAGGAAGGTAACTCCCTATATCGGAAATCAATATCCTTTTGTTAATTTTCAGCAGTCCAATATAGGCATCAGATGAAAGCCATCATAATTCATCAGAGTGTTTCTGTCAATCCACAACTGATGTCTTATGTCATTGCATCAGTCACATTGCAATGCCATGAGACAAATGAGAGATGATACATAATTTGCATCAGTGACACAATTGCATCACAGCCTATGACAGTGATGGCTAACCTTTTGGACACTGAGTGCCACGACGAGTCACGACTAATGAGTTGCTACTCTCTTTCTGAGCATGCGCTTGGCCCCGTGACCTCATCATCCGGCACTGGTACTCTCTTTCTGATCAAGTGCATGGCCCCGTGACATCATTGCCTGGTGCCACTACTCCTTTCTGAGCATGCTCAGGTCTGGGGTGGCCATTCTGTATATAAGCTTGTTGCACAGCAGATATTGCTGAGCTTTTGCATGTGTTCCGGCTTGCCGTATGTAATGCTTGTGCGTCTCTACAATAAACCTGTGTGTCTTTGCTAGAACCTGTCTTTCCAATGCGAAGATCCAAGAATATAACAGATAGCATCCAGCTACAGTTTAAAATGACATCTCCCCAGCACCACCATAGACAGTCAGACAAATTAAAGGAGATGGAAACTTCATAATTTGATCTATGGTTTCATTTGCACATGTGCATGTGAGCGCACACGGACACTTACAGGGAGAGAGGGAGAGAGAGAGAGAAAAGAAGTAACATAAAATCTCGTAGATGTGCATGAGTGGGAAATATCATAATTAAAATGTATTATTAACTGGGATGACTTTATGACCGTGTTAGCTGAGATTCTAATTTCTTTAGGAGCCCAGTGTCCCGGAAGAGAGAGAAATCCAAGTAGTATTTAATTATGCTTTTAACAATAAAGGGCATTTTAATCAGCAGACTCTCAGAAGTCCTTGCCTTGTATTCATTTATCCAAACAATGAAAAAGTCAAGAGAAATTGATGCTATGAAAAATCTCTACTAAGTGTAGAATATTTATTTACAAGCCCCAACCTACACTGGAACTGTTCTTGTAGACAATTGACCTTTTCCTTGACTATACAGAACGATATTGGAAGCCTAGTTAATTGGCTGAGTAGATAATAATTCAGGATGTCGGTCAAGTGATGTTTATTTGAACAGTCAGTTGACTAGAAAGTCATGAGTGATCATCATAGAAGGAAACATTCTGGTTGGATTCATGCATCACACTAAGCCATGATTTGTCACATCCTAATTAATTGAATAAGCCACAATTGGTTGCACTCACACAATTTATTAAACCAAATTATGACAAATGGTTTGCATTATGCTGCAGCATAACATATGAATTCAGCCATAAGGATATTGATTTGGCTTTGCTTTGACATGATATATGAAGCCAGCTGTTGGTTTAAAATCCAGGATTTATCATGAAGTATGAATCTGGGTAATTGACCAAGCTGGGGTTAAAACAGCTTATTTGGAGATGCAAACCCAATCTTGTATATACTATGGAATTATTAAAATCAGAGGAGGAATGTTGGAATGTGCTGGGCTCAGGGTTAGAAAATCAACATTTTTTTGGACTCTACAAGCCAAAATCAGGACTAGACATATAATAATGCTTCTGTTCACTTAGTTGGCCACTGACTGGTTCATGTCAACAGAAAGAATCAGTAAAAACCTTTCCTTCCGTCAGGCTAGTGATAGTTTCTTCTGGCTTTGATTCTTATTGGAGTGGAGTTCTATAACTCTGTCAAATGTTGCCGCATCACCATTAACTGCTAATTGGCATAATTGTCAATAAGCTAAGATGTCCCATAAGTGCTTATCAAAATTAGGAGAAGCTATTTTTGTTTCTTAGCTATTCTGAACTGTGACAGCATGTTTGCAGGCCAGGAGAGAAGCTGATGAATACCTTCAACATTTGGTCCTGTCTGTCCTCAACCCTAGACTAATTGACAAACTTTTCTGAAAATTGTTCAAAAAGAGTAGTGTTAGCCTTGTTCCATAATCATTCACTGAAGGATTTGTCAGCTGTCAACTACAGAAAGAGAAAAAAATCTTAATAGAATAATGCCTTAAGGAACAATTAATTCTCACGGAGCAGTCTTATAAGGGTGAAATATCAGGGCAGATTCTTCATCTCTATATAACTTTTCACTGGCTTGAAGTTTGAAACATTTCTAACTTTTCAGATCTGCCTATTCCCTTATCTGTATTTTTTTTTATCAGGAGAAGCAGAATTCTGTCTGACTTGGGCACACTGGAAGAAAATGAAAGTTTAAAGTTTGGGGAATTTCTAAAATACTGTCATGGTTTTGCTTTGAAATCTTTATTGCAGTCTTCATGCTCCTACATGTCATGTCTTTTGAGACCTGGGATGAGAAAAATAACAGGCAATATGTACAGTTATTTTTGCTGTATACTCATCTGTTCGTCTATTATTCTCCAAGCAAACCCTCCATCGTGGTGGATTTTGTTAGAATAACAGCCAAACTTTCAAAACATTGCACATGACACTTACAAATGAGTACAAATGCTCAAGTAGTCTTAAGCCAGGTCTTGAGGCTTTAGAATGGATTGTTCCTATTCCCTTATCTATATAGTACAAGTTAGCGTAGATCAGGTTGATTCAAGGTTTTCAAGTGGGTATTAGAGATCTCGATTTCTGATCTGCATCAGAATCAGAATTTTATTTTGCGAAGTGTGTCAGGACACACAAGGAATTTGTCTTCAGTGAGCATGCTCAATACCTACCTACATACATAAACAACTATGATTACAACAAGCATATAATCAAAGATATATTCATAGATGACTTCCGATTTTGGTCTCGGCTGAATGGGGATGAGACAGCCAAAGCTCCAGCTGCTAAAGACCCTTTCTTCATGGTTTGGGGGTCCTGTGAAGTCCTAGGCCACCCTGGGGGAGGGTGACTGAAGAGGAGGTGCAAAAGAGGTGCATACCAGGTGGCAGCTGACACAAACGCCTGTTGTGTTTTGACCCCTTTTCTCCAGATGGGCAAAGAGGTGCCCAGCGCCATTAAGGTTGAGACTGTAGAACAGTCTGAAACTAACAGCAAGATGGAAGCAGCAAAATCTATGAATAACACATTCAGGTTGGTGGAAAGATTTTGAAATTAAAAAAAATACTCTCCTAACATGTTCTGTACCCAAAGAGTAGAGGAAAATAGAGGATTTCTGCTCCCGAAAAGTCTTTTTTTTTAAAAAAAGGCAACTGAAATTTAAAGGAAGTTAAGGGGATTAAAGAAGAAAATTTAAGTGGACTTTGAAAAAGAAGAAAAGTCTGAAAAGTGACCAAAATGATTGAATAAAAAATCTTTGTGGACTAATTATAATAAAAGAAGATTGTTTGAATAACAAGCTGGATGAATTTGGATTAAAGGTCTGCTGATTGGAAAGTGAGTTCAGTTTTGAAATAAAGGGGGGATTTAAAACAACATTTATGAGTTAGAATTTGAAGATTTGGACTTTGATAAAAACAAGTGGTGGAAATAAGTAAAAGTGCAGTGGAATACAAACAAAGAAAAAAGAGAGAAAGGGAAAGATATTTAAAAATTTGGACCTTTGAGGTGGAAAAAGGGAAGAACTATAAATTTGAAATATGAAAATTTGGACAATGATTTTGGATTATTTAACACTTTCCTAGAAGAACTTCTCTTTCATTTTAACACAGGAAGCTGATTTAACCCAGTTCACATTAGTCATTCATCTACCGTAACACGAAACAAATCTTAGCTGGAGGTCTGTACCCTAGATCTTCTTTTGTGGAGAGGCTGATGACTCTGCATAAGACCTCACACAAAGCATGACCTTTACAATAAAGAATCCCACCATATCCCAAAGTCTTTCCACATCAAATGAAACCCTTCTTATTCCCCAAAAGATGAGTGAGGCAAATAAAGAAGAGGGTAACAGAAATGTCGAATGGAGAGATGTGAGCAGAAGAAATGTTCTTTTCCTAGATTAATGGAATAAAATTGAAAGACTGTCAGCGGAATCGGTGCTTTTTAGCTCATTCCCTCTGAATAATGATGCATGTTGAGAATTTAGCAGAATTCTGGAACAGAACAGATCATTAGAGTTGTTCATTTAGAAGCACGTTCCATTGATTCCGTCATAATTCTCCTCCAGAAATACTTGATTATAGGAGATCTGAATCTTGTACTTCAAATATTCTGTTAATTAAAATAAAATGTCCATAGAGAGATTAGAAACATGAGAAGACCATTCTCCAAAAGCATAGTAACACCAAACAAGCAAAAACAATTCCCTTCTCAAAATTTAATGAATTGATGTATTGGATTGAATTGCTCCTATTTAATGGAATTATCAGGTATTACCATGATATATTCAAAGATAAATGAGCACAGTTCTTCCTCCTGGACAGTTGATCCAACCAGACTGAGGTCCCAGATTTGATGGCATTACAAGTTCAATCAGTTCTTACATCCTGGACACAATCTGTTTCAACTCCTCTCCTCAGGATGCTGCTTTAGAGCATTGCGTGCCAAAACAACTAGATACAAAGACAGTTGTCCCCCCCCCATGTCATCAGTCTGCAAAACACCTAATTCCCACAGCAGTTTTATGCCTAAGGATATCTAATTGTCTAGTAGGGCTATATTACTATTCTTCTTCTTATCTTTCCTATTACCTACCCTTATTGATATCTTATGACTATCACTTCGTTGGTTGTATCTTGTGATTTCTGATTAATCACTTTGTTGCTTGTGTGTACACTGAGCGCTTATGAACCAGAGACAAATTCCTTGTGTGTCCAATCACACTTGGTCAATAAAGAATATCCTATCCTATCCTATCCTATCCTAT
>JANHFO010005683.1:209738-222991 GCA_032468095.1 Pareas carinatus | reverse complement strand
AAAAGAACTGGTCTGTTGCTCAGTGGTCCAAAGTCCTCTTTTCTGATGAGAGCAACTTTTGCATCTCATTTGGAAACTGAGGACCCAGAGTCTGGAGGAAGAATGGAGAGGCAAACACTGCAAGATGCTTGAAATCCAGTGTGAAGTTTCCACAGTGTTGATCTGGGGAGCCATGACGTCTGCTAGTGTTGGTCCACTATACTTCATTAAGTCCAGGGTCAATGCAACTATCTACCAGGAGACTTTAGAGCACTTCATGCTTCCTTCTGCAGACAAGCTTTATGGGGATGCTGACTTCCATTTTCCAGCAGGACTTGGCACCTGTCCACACTGTCAAAGGTACCAAAACCTGGTTCAATGACTGTGGGATTACTGTGCTTGATTGGCCAGCAAACTCACCTGACCTGAACTCCATCGAGAATCTATGGAGCATTGCCAAGAGAAAGATGAGAGACACGAGACCGAACAATACAGAAGAGCTGAAGGCCAATATTGAAGCATCCTGGTCTTCCATAACATCTCAGCAGTGCCACAGGCTGATAGCATCCATGCGATGCCGCATTGAGGCAGTCATTGCTGCAAAAGTGGCTCAAACCAAGTACTGAGTACATATGCATGCTTATATTTTTCAGAGGTCGGATATTGTTCTATGTAAAATCCTTGTTTTATTGATTTCATGTAATATTCTAATTTTCTGAGATTGTGAATCTGGAATTTTCATCAGCTGTAAGCCATAATCATCACAATTACGACAAATCAAGGCTTAAACTGTCTCGCTTTGCATGTAATGATATCTCATATCTTAGTTTCACCTTTTAAGTTGCATTACTGAAATAAATGAACTTTTGCATGATATTTTAATTTTTCGAGTTTCACCTGTATATACTTACAAAATATTTCCTTCTCACCTTTATGGGTGATTTGTGTCTTCTTCAATCTTGGATCCGGTAGTTTGAGAGTTCTGTCCAATATCTTAGTTTTCCTCTCACTGCACTGTTTTGAACAGAGAGCTTTGGTGTTATTTCTGGGATCTTTTGGAGTCAATCTTCCAGCTTAGGAGTCACAGCTCCAAGGGCACCACAGAGACCCCTTTCCACATGATCTCCACTTCCTCCTTGAGACGCTGGTTCTTCTCTGATTTCCCATCTTGATGTTGCTGTCACCTGCCCATACTCTTTCTTCCTGGTGTTGCTGTCCCATGGATAATATATTGTATGAAAAACTTCCGGGCAGCAAAAATCAGGTTAGAAAAACAAATATGTAAAATAAAAAGTCAGATTAAGAAAGATCCCGATGGTCCTAACTATGTTGTCTATCTATGAAAACCCGGCTGTTTCCTTAAGCATTTGATTTAGATAGGAAGTTAGGCAAACTCTGTTGTTGATGTGTGTTTTTTTATGATTGGGATACCTTGTTTGCCTTAGGTGCCACGACTTAATGTTTGCAACTGTTTGTTTTGAAACTTTGAACATTTCCCAGAGCCACTGCTATGAAATGGTTGGCCATACAAATTAAATAAATAAATATGAATGAATGAAATATGAGCAGCAGTGCTGGAGAAAGCTCCTGTGTATTCCTTGGACAGAAAAGAGATCAAAAAGCAAGTACTGGAGAGCATAGGCATGTTACGGGAAGGCAAAAATCATCAAACTGCATCTCACTGATTTTTGCCATGTCGTGCAGTGAAATTCACTGGAGAAAGCAATTATGTTTGGAAGAGTTAATGATAAAAGGAAGCCAGGCCACCAAAGAACATGGAGGTTGGACACCATCAAAGCTGACATCAGCCAGAGCATAGAAAAACTCAAAGTAGTGCAAGATCGGAAGATGTGAAGAGACCTGGCCCAATGGCTCATATACAATTGTCAAGAATTGGACATGACTGAATGGATAACATTATTATCACCATCACCATCATCATCATCATCATCATGAATGAATGAAAAGTAGAAGCAACTGTCAATAATCCAAAAGACAAAATCCCATATCAGTAGCAACACCATCACAATACAGTCCCAAGTCCTGCTGAAATAGTCAGACTTTAATTGACTTTCTGAAAACTGATAACAAAGAAATAGCTGGATTTCTAGGGGAAGGATGCCCCTTGTAGTGGAGTGCAGAAAAGGAACAGCAATACAAACTGACATAAAAAAATTCAGCCTGAAAATAATGGCTCCACTGGAACCTTCAAGAAGACACTACTCAGGGAGGGAAATTTGCATTCTTTTTGTTTCCCGAACAGGAATACAATAGAGTGGAAGGAAGAAACACAAAGTAAAAGAAAAAACACCTGCCCTCTTTCCCTCTTCCATTCATGTCTGATGTAGCCCCCTGTGCAATCAGGTGCAAATTAGTGGCTTTAAGAACACGGTGAGTGTGGTGGTGAGAGATTTGGCGTGTGAAGGAGAGGGAGATGTTGGTGAATGTTGGAAGCAACATGTGCAATGAATCAAAAATCAGAATCGGCAGCTGGAGGGGAGTGGCTTTCTCTACTGCTGTGGTTGCCAGACTGTGGTCTGTGGACCACTGGTGGGTGACAAGAAAATTTTGGTGATCCGCAGGAAAATCTGGAGATTATTTGCAATTTTTTTTGTATAGTTGTATGTATCCTGCTCCTGGGAATAACAGAGACTGCAAAATCGGTTGGACTGCCTTCGGGGCTCAGAATACGCCTGGTTTTAACTACAGTTGACCCGTAGTACCAGAAGTGCTTCCGAAATTGTCTCTCAGCTGACCGAAAGCATGTGAATTCCAAACCCCAACGCTTGCAACCCAGACAACTTCTCTACAGTCATGACTTTTTCATGAGGTAAGGTTCGCCAGTGGATAGAGAAAATGGTGTTAGGGGTTGAGGCAGTAGCCACGAGTGGGGAAGTCGGAGCCGGGCATTATTCTGGCTGGGTGGCAGGAGGTGGGGGTGGGTGAGCAGTCTGTCACAGCGAGGAGTACAAGGGGTGGGTGAGAGCAGCTTGCCGGAGTGCCAGAATGGCAGTGGGTGAGAATGGCCCACTGGAAAGTGCCAGTGACTGAGCACCCACTGGAGCGCAGTAGTGGCCCTCTGAAGAGCAATTAATCAAATGGATAATAAAATTAATAAAATGGAAGTTCTCTGATCATTATTTTAAAAATGTATTTATCTTTTTTTTTAAAAAAATCATATTAGTGGTCCACGGGATTTAAAATTATGAATTTAGTGGTCCCTGAGGTCCAAAAGGTTGGTGACCACTGGTCTAGAACATTCAAAGGTTGCCCACTTTCAAATCCAGATTTCTACTTGAAGGATTCTGAGACATTACTTTTTCCCCTCAGGCTCAATTACCATCTAAGACTGTAGGTAAGAGAAAATAAAATTGTGAGGAGTACTATATAATAAACAAGAATTTCTTGTTCTCTGTTGAGGTTGTTCATCCAATCTTTCTGTGTGCAACTTCCTTAGGGTAGAACTTCTGCCTAATGAAGAATTTTCGAAATTTGTTGTTGCCCAACTCTTAATTAATTCATCCATCATTTATTCTTCAGTGATCATTAAGGTTACTTTGATCTGCTTCTTTATTTTTTTATTGTTAGTTAGTGTGCCCCCAAGTTTATACCTACTGGAAGAGAAATGTAGAGAAAAAAGATTGGAGGGAGAGAGAGGAAGGGGGGGAGGGAGGAAGAAAGAGAGAAAGGGGAAAGGGAGAAAAAGAGAGAAAGAGAAGAAGAGAAAGAGAAAAAAAGAGAGAGAATTATTATTATTATTTAGCATATGAGGACAACATGGCAGAAGAGAAGTAAACATATTACACAGTCCACATAATCATAATAATAATTATTATTATTTAGACTTATATATTGCTTAACAGTGCCTTACAACACTCTCTAAGCGGTTTACACAGTCAGCATATTACCCCCAACAATATGGGTCCTCATTTGACCGACCTCGGAAGGATGGAAGGCTGAGTCAACCAGTGAGAATCGAACTGCTGAACTTGATGGCTAATGGCAGATGACAGTCAGCAGAAATAGCCTGCAGTACCGCTTCTAACCACTGCACCATCCTGGCTCCTAAATTTCTACAGTGGTGTGGCAATAGCCCCATAACTGGCTGTCCAGTTCAGCTTTCCAGGTGATGGCCTCTGCTGTTGCTTCAGGCAGATCTTCTAGGGAAACGGAGAATGCACATTGTAGGTAATCTTGAACAATATGTTTACTATTTCACATAACAGCATCGCAATCACAACAAGGGGAAATCCTTCTATTCCCACTGATACAGGGCAGAGGCACTTCTTCCAGTATCAC
The DNA here is from genome assembly GCA_032468095.1 of Pareas carinatus. Taxonomy (NCBI): domain Eukaryota; kingdom Metazoa; phylum Chordata; class Lepidosauria; order Squamata; family Pareidae; genus Pareas; species Pareas carinatus. The sequence goes on along the minus strand of JANHFO010005683.1, from coordinate 218,713 downwards.
AACCAATTCTGTTCAATTTCCACCAGACAAAGCAAGGCAGGTTAAAACCAGGGGTTTTGGTAGAATGATCACTAACATGCCTTGCACCGTTCTTTTCTCTAGGTATTCTTGGGTTAAACTGGGAAGAGATGATGTGAATCGCTGTTTTCCAAACAGGCCTACAGGATTTCAGTCTTGTGATGGGCTGCGCTTTGTCTTGGTGAATAGAGATGGCCTTGTTGCTCAGCGTCCTTGACCATAGCTGAATGAGAGATTGCGGTTTTCAAATGTGGGGCGGTATGATATTGCCAAGTACTGGCAACCAGTGGGCAGGAGTGGGATGCCATGTGCCAGGGATGGTATGCAGACCATTATCCAAACAAGATTGAAGGAGGTCTGTGTAAACGTTGCAGAGCCCCCCCCAATTCACATAAGAAAGGGGAGAGACAAAGCATAATAAATAAATTAGAACAGAGTTGGAAGAGACCTTAGTGGTCTTCTAGGCCAACTCCCTGCTCAAGCAGGAGACCCTACACCATTTCAGACAGGTGGCTGTCCAGTCTTTTATTAAAAAACCTCCAGTGTTGAAGGAGTCACGACTTCTGAAGGCAAACTGTTCCACTGGTTAATTGCCTTCACTGTTAAGAAGTTTCTCCTTCATTCCAGGTTGCTTCTCTCCTTGATGAGTTTCCATCCGTTGTTTCTAGATACTGGAATGCTGAAATCATTAATAAATTTCTGAAAATAAATGAATAAATCATGCCCCCCCCCTGTCTTTCTTTTCTCTAGTCTGACCAGCAAGATCAGATCAGCAAAATTCTGTTAGGATAGCCAATCTTAGCAATACCAGTTTCACTCTTAATGAGGATTTGATTTCATTGGTTTGATTTACACCCTGAGGCTGACAGGAGTTGGTGGCATCTAAATCCCAAAAGATCTGGGAGATATCAGATGGCCTATTTCTCCTCAAGTCATTGCCTTGGGGGGTAGAAAAGCCATATTAATTTGCTGGCCTTGGATAATTCACCTTCCATGCAGGTGAATGTCATGAAAGGTGAGAGTCAACAGCAAGATCCAAATAGCAGCCCATAGGTTAGGTTTTTGGAGGAAGAATACAATGAATCAGTCTCCATCTAGCTGGTCTGCCTACGTAGGCCGAGAAAATCCTCATTGCCAAATGCCAAGATTTATAAAACGCTGTTCACGTCAGAAGATGTCCAAGACAGACGCAACAGCAGGCCCTTCGGCATCCGAAGATAAAGTCAGTGAGGGAGGGAGGAATATTGATTGAAATAAACTGCCGTGTGAGTTTTAGCATCCTTGCTCGATACTTATTATATGGCTCCATAGTCTGTGGCGAAGCCTCCAAGGATTGTCAAATTCAGGAAAGCAGTTAGAGAAATGTCAAAGCATGATCTTTGCTTGATGAACACTTGTCTTTCTGATTCTCTCATTTAGAGTTTGACTAAAGGGAATAATAGCTGCAAATGGAAATGGTATTGAAATCTCCACCGCTCGCTTCTTTAGTAAATGCACACTTAAAGGCGTAGATGTGAGTTTCTCGCTGCACTTCCAAAAGAGGCCTGCGATGAATCGCTTGGTTATTTTTATTTTTGTAGATCACATCAATCAGTACACACACGGTGCTTTGCAGAGCAACATCAACAGCACCCATTGCTTCTTATCCTGCCTTCAGATGCTTTGGAGAATAGCTTGACCCCTTCTTCTTTGTGGCAATCCCGGTTCCAATATCTAAGGGGCTGCCCCAAAGAAGAGGGAGTCAAGCCATTCTTCAAAGCACCTGAAGGCAGGACAAGAAGCAATGAATGGAAACTAATCAAGGAGAGAAGCAACCCAGAACTAAGGAGAAATTTCCTGAGAGAACAATTAATCAGTGGAACGACTTGCCTCCAGAAGTTGTGGGTGCTCCAACTGTTAGATCTGAAGGGGTTTGGGTCCGATTGCTCAAAGGAACAGGCTGGAGAACCTCAGTGAATCCAACAGTGTTTATTAACAGAGTAACAAGTAATGTAGCCAGCAACAGGCTGGTTATTCACACAGTCTTTTATAATGCATTAGGCTGGTGCAACAGCCAATCACTGGGTCAAGCTAGAAGGTCTCCCAAATGTCTGAGTAGAAGGTCTCCCAAATGTCTGAGTCTGAGGGGGAAAACAGCTCCCAACATCTGCTGACCACTTGATTGATACCTACCAGGGTCAGACAGCCAGGAGCCTTGCTCTGATCAGCAGGCTCCCAGGGACTGCAAAGAGCCTTGCTTTAACTAGCAGACTCCTTGGATCCAGCACCAACACTGGAGGTTTTTAGGAAGAGACTGGACAACCACTTGTCTTGAATGATATAGGGTCTCCTGCTTGAGCAGGGGGTTGAACTAGAAGACCACCAAGGCCCCTTCCAACTTTGCTATTTTGTTAAAAGGAACAGGTCTCTGCCTGAAGGGATTTATTCCCTACATTTCAGTTGGCAAAGGCCAAGAAGAGAAGAAAGGTGAAAAGAAGGATAACAGGAGAAGTTCATTGCTGAAAAGAGGGCACATGCTTTCCATAAGAAGATTCTAATTGAATCCATGTGTTTATATATAAACATTTTTTGGCACCCTGGCAGATCATCTCTGCCTGAAGTTCTAGAGAACCACTTCTTCTTCTTTGATCTTGCCTAGATCTGTGTTTAGATCAAACTTTAAATGAAATGAATGAATGAAGCTACCTTCTTGACTTTGTCATTGGTCAAAGTAAGTCATTACCAGTACATGTTTCTGGTAGTAGCTGACATACCAGCAAATGGGCTGTGTCTCTCCACATCCACACAGAATACTGTTATCCACTAAGAGTCTCCACTTGAGCATATTGGCTTTATGTTTAGGCTCTCCAACTCTCGACCTATTCAAGGTCCTCCAAGTAGCATAAGGGAGGTCAGATCCTTCATCCATATCCACCTTTAAAGTTATTCGTTTCTCGATGGTCTCCTTCCTCCATTTTTAAATTCGATTTTGCTCTTGCGTACCCTCGAGAATGTTTGTTCTTGCCATAAAGCTGTTCCTAGACCTGAGTCTAGACAGTTTCTCAATTGTAGGTTTGAGACAACCTGTCAACACTGTCAATCAGATAGATGGTGCTAAACAAGATACAAGCTAGACTGCAGCCATACTAGTTATCTAGGTGTGCTTTTGAAAATGATCCTGCAAATCCCTCCAGGTTCAAAAAGCCACTGCGATAGTAAATTCAGGGATCAGAAGTGATTTACTGAGTGTATGAATGGTCAACCACTGAAACAACTGCCATGTGAAGTGGTGATATTTCCTTTTCTTGCACTCTTCAAACAGAGTCTCAATGAACAGAGACTTTCTAGTCAAGCCTACTCTGAGGAAGGAGAATAATCTAATTGATTAAAAGTTCTTTATTAATCTATTCATAGTAAATTTGCACAGGCTTTACTCCTCTGTTTCTGAGCCAAGTTGAGAATGCTTCTTGATGTTCAAGGTTATAAATGGTTTGGGAGAAGGATCTGCAAAGGATTTAGAAATTGCATCTCCTCTCTCGAGGTCTACCCAGGATCTTAGATATATTTCAGAATTTCTCTTCTGGCCTTGACCCATCCATTACTTTAGACATATTGGGAATAAAACTGTATCCTTTCTAAGCTTCCTTTTCCATGGGCAAATTGAAATCACTTAACTAGATCTTTGGGAGAAAAAAATCAATTGTGCTATGTATTTTCCCGGACCCTACAAAAAAAGTCTGTCACCATGTCTTCCCTTGGAACTTAAGAGAAGTGCACAAACAATGAAAAACACATAAAGTTATCCAACTTGTAATGGATATAAAAATAAGTGTAAGAACCCTGGTGCTCCACCAATAAGAATCCCTCCAAAATTCTCCTTTCCATTACAAGAAATTCTAAAACAAAATTTCCTTCATGTATTTCAATAAGAACCGAAAGGGGAGAGGAATGGAGGATTTCTTAACCCTGTAATCATTATTTCTGATCTTTGTTTAAGTTGCAAAGCAGTGTCTGGAGTCACATAGTGCCATAGCATTATGGCATAGCGCATAAATGTGGTTTATATCTTAGGCAAGCCTAGTCATGTATGCAAACTTAAGCAAGCTATTAGTTTAATAATTTATACAAATCCAGTCAGTTATTAAAAGTCTATAGTAAACTTTATGGCTGGGTGGAGATTTCAGGGATCCGGGGTTAGAAAATCACCAGGAATTTCTGTAAAGGTTGACTAGACAGGGAAATAAGAGAAATAACCTTAGAGGAAGAAGGATAAGGGCAAAACAATGTATTTCCATCAAGAAAATGTTCCGGACACGTCTGTGATGCAGTGGTGCATGTAGAGGGAGAGAGGTTGTCGAAAGTGTGAGATGATGGTTGCACCAGCACAATCATCTCCGGGTTTTGATACAGATCTTCCCTACCAACGCCCTAGCTCTGAAGTCACCAGGGCCCTGAGCCAATTCCAAATTGAGGCAGACTTTACTTTTTTACTAGGCCTGTTGCAAAGATACAAACAGATCAAGGCTAAAATTGGCTCTGTCTGGACCGTTGCCCTTTCTTGCTCACCTTTTAATGCTTGTCATTAAGGCAGAGCCACTGCTGTTGAAATGTGATCTCTCTCTCTCTGTGTGTGTGTGTGTGTGTGTGTGTGTGTGTGTATGTCCAGCATGTGTGTGCTGAGAGTCGGTTGACATTTAGTTGTGACTCTCCACAAGAGCAAATCTTGGTGACCTTCTCCCTTACATCAAATCCTTTGGCTTCTCCTGAAATCTGGAATGACCCTCTTGCAACAGGCTTATGAGTAAAAATAAATTTTCATTCGCTTTGTCATTGGTGTGCTTTGCCCTCTCCCCTCCTGCAACCATTATCTCTGAAACAAAAGTCTTCTTAAAGGCAAATTTGCAAAATATTCAAATGAGTTTTAAATTTGTCTTTGTTAATATGTATGACATACCGGGGCAGGTGATGAATTTCAAGTTGTTATTCCCAAGAAAGCATTCAAATAATTAATATCCCCATCGATGTACATAAATACATATTTATAATGACTGATTCCTATTGGTTTGATTTGATGGTTGTCTTCGGAATGGAACACCTATTATTTGTGGTTCTTCCCCCGCCATCCTCTATTATTATTATTATTACTGCTTATTTTTGGGTGCCTTGCTTTTCGCTGCCTCTAGATTGTGATGTGTGGGAAGCAGACAGCTGGGTCGCACGCAAGGTCAAATGATAAACATGTCTGGGCTAAAAATATTTCCTAAATGGCATCGAAATGCAAATTGGTTCTGAAACAAAAATATACTAGTCACCTTCAGGCTGGGTTACTGCAAGATACATATCACATGGGGTTACCATCTTGGGGAGAAGAACGGAAAGAGCAATGTGAAGACCAAGGACAAACCTGATCTGCTTGGGTCCCGGAGCATCCAATCTTCCAATTCCTTTTGACTTCAAAGGAGTTCCAAGCAGACAAGAAGTCTCCCTGCTTTCTTTTCAGAAAGAAGGAGCTGCATTTCCAGAAAATTGATGTTGATCCAGCCTGAGAGAGCATTTCGAAGACAAAATTAATCTTTTTTCCCCTTCAAGTCACTTGCCTACTGTTTAGCTTTGAAGAGATGTTTCCAGGCTTTGAAGGTCATGAAGAGTTCTTGAGTAGTAATGGGTCTGCATGAGCTGCGAATTGTGACTTCAGCTCTGTTGCTGACTGGCACTATTCGAGCCATGCACACTATACCTGGTGTAATAAGATCTAGCCCGAACCTTTTAGAGACCGAGTGCCCAAACTGCAACCCCAAAGCCATTTATGTATCGCAAAGTGTGCCGACACAGCAGCATGCACTCCCCACCCCATGGCCACAGGCAACCTCCCTCGCACCCCCGGCAATCCCCCTCAGGTTTTAAGGGCAGCCATTCCGTGACCCTCCTGGCGACCCACCTTACCTTCTGTGGCCTGCTGAGAGCTATGCTCCCCTCCGGGTCTTCTCCTCTCTCACCTTCGGCACAGGCTCCATGCTGTATTTGAACTGCCCGCCTTACCCCAAACAGGGGAGGGAGGAAGCACTCTGATTGGACTGCTTGGCAGAGGGGCGAGCAAAGTGGAGAGTGGAAGGGGGAAGGGATCCCTGCGTCCTTCTGGCTTGCTACTAAAGGATTTTATTTTAACTTTGCTACGGCGACGGTGCACATGCCGACTCTGCGTGCCACAACTGGCACGCGTGCAATAGATTCACCATCACAGATCTACCCCTACTTTCCGGCTACCCGTGCTGTACAGTATCCCTCCACCACATTTACGGAGGGAAAATGCACTTGTACGAGAATACAAGAAAATAACCAGCAAGATTCATCTACCAATCAATGCTGACATCCCTGATACCACAAAAAATAGGCTCCGTTCCAGACACCCACCTATTAGGAGAGCTAAAAACATGCTGCAGAAGGACTTCCATCTATCCCAGGCCTGGATGCAGGAATGGTTATCCACTCCCCCCACCCCCGGAGTATCACCATATTTCCTGTCCAATAGAGGACCCAAGAGGATTTGACTTACCTCGCATGACCTGGGCAACTCTTAACAGGATCAGAATCCAACATGGCTGGTCTGTTGATTTGCTGTATAAATGGGGGAAAACTCCCCTCCCCAGAGTGCAGCTGCAGTGCCCCAAAGCAGACAGTGCAGCACATAGGAGAAGAATGTCCCCTCTCCTGCCAAGCACCTATAGGGAAATCCTAGAGACTTTCTATGTGCAATTCCATCAAGCCTTGCTTAAATTGAGAGTCAGTCCCTGAATTTGTAAGCTTAGGGGAATTGTGATGTGCCTACCATACGCTAAATAAAGTAAATAACTATCAGGGCCATCCCATGATATCTTGCTGCTTGGAATGAGTAACAAAATGGAACCCAGGCTTTATCCATGTCCTAAAGCTAATTTGATGGTCAAGTGTTGTTGTTGTTCGTATTCACTATTCTCCAATGCACCTGAAGGCAAGTCTTCAGAGGTATGGGGCAGATCTTCCCTTCCATGTTTGTCTTTCCCTTCCTCAAAGCTCAAAGCTGTCAGTCGCGAGTCATTCCCAAATCCCGAGTAAGTCATGGAGGCATCCATGGGAAGGAGCCGAGGCCCCTCACCGCTCACCTGATCTAGGGCTTGCTGGGAGACCCGCATTGCTGGGAATTCACCTGCCTTCAGAAAGAGGCACTCTGCTAGGGTGGCAACTTGGCCCTTTCCCCAGACATTCCCAGAGGCGGGAGAAGGGTGATAGACACCCAGCATGTGGCCTGTAGGGTCTTTTTTTGAAAACCCAGAGCATCCTTCATTTCTGTCTGGTAATAAACCAGAAAAGTATTGCAGCTCTTTCTCACAAGGCATGCAACTGAGCATCATTTTGTAAGCAAGTCATAAAGCAAGCAACAATAAAGAAGGCTCCCGAGAATACCATGACGAATGAAGGAAACAAACTCATCAGAGAACAAATCAATCTGAGTTCTGACTCGACAAAAAAGTGACCAGAAAAGTTTTGATCATTATATTTTGAACGCATTATGCAAATGTTCTCTTAACGCTGGAAAAGTTGGAAGGAAAGAGAAGAAACTAGCAGCCGGTGTACAGGCTCAATTACAATTGCAATGAGTGCATTGTAGATAGTCCTCAACTTATGACCACATTTCCATCGCTAAGCAAGGCAGTGGTTAAGTGGATCATAGCCAATTTTATGTCATTTGGGGGTCTATATGTTTTATTAACCGCTAAAGTTAAAATAATAAAAATCAAATATTTTTTTCAACATAGATCGATCGTTTGGGTATACATCCAATTGACATTCTTATAAAAGTCCACTATCACTAATACATTTTCAGTTTCTACGCCTTCGTTTTTTTCTTTAAGCCGTTTATAAAAAATGTCTTGCCCATATAAGCATTGTCTCCTTAACTCGTTCTTCTTCCATTTTTGAACTTATTAAATATTTATACATTTTTTAAATTAATTTCTCCTCTGAAGTTAATAACAATTGATCAAATTCTATTTCTTCCTTGTAAAACCCATATAGTTAAACATTTTTATCATATGTCATTTTTATTTGTAAATAAACCCACCATGTGAGATCCATACCCCGATTTTCCACTTCTTGTCTTAATTTCACATTTCCTTCAGTGTTTGTGACATTTTGGGGGGCATGGTCATTGAGTGAATCACTTTGGTTCCCTCATTTACTTTGCTTGTTGGAAACTGGTTGGGAAGATCACAAATGCCAACCACATAACCCCAGGATACATTCTGGTTACTAAGCACTCAAATTTCTATCTCATAACTGTGGAGATACTGCAGTGGTGCCAGGATCCTCCATAAGTCATTCTTGAATGGACATTAGACAAATGGTTGTAAGTCAAGGACTACCTGTATTGGAAGACCTGAAGGTATATGTTAGGGACAGATTATCTTGGAGAAAAATCTATTTATTTGGTTCCTAAGACTTGGTGGCACATAATCAATAAAGTGCACTAACTCGCTATTCCTTTCGCCTCCATTATCTGCTTCTTCTAGTTGGGAATAAACTTGCCGAAATAATGGATGGAGAAAGACACAAAAATGAAGCTCTAACCCCTAATGAATGGAGTCTGAGAGATTTCAGAATAATAGAATTCAAAGGGACCTTGGACATCTTCTAGTCCAGTGGTTGCAGGAAAATCTGGAGATTAATTGATTTTTTTGTATAGTTGTATGGTTCCTATGTGTGTGTGTGTTTATCTCTGTCTCTGTCTCTCTCTGTCTCGCTGTGTCTGTCATTCGATCTCTCTTTTTCACTTATTCCCCCTCTCTCTCTCTCTCTCTGCCCCTGTCTGTCTGTCTGTCTGTCTGTCTGTCTGTCTGTCTCTGTGTGTGTGTGTCTGTCTCTCATTCTCTCTCTCTCTCTCTCTCTCTCTCTCTCTCTCTCTCTCTCTCTCTGTGTGTGTGTGTGTGTGTGTGTGTGTGTGT
>JANHFO010005683.1:181141-193072 GCA_032468095.1 Pareas carinatus | reverse complement strand
CCTCTTCCTCCTCTTCCTCCTCCTCCTCCTCCTCCTCCCTGCTATGTTTTTTCTCCATTTAGCTCACTGTCTTTCCCTACCCTCTTTAAGAACAAACCTTCCCTTCAATGCATATAGGAAAAATGTTTTATATCCCTCTGGCAGCTCAGCGCAATTTTCATGATGATGAAAAACCTAGGGAGCTTCTACTTCAATCTTTTGCTATCCCTCAAAGTGTCAATTTTCTTCTCCATGAAAGGCAGATATTGAGACTATATGAGACTTTGTGGAAGTGGTTTAATACACAGGGACTATGTCTGAGCACATGCAGATGTCTGGGGGTGCTTGAATGAATATATATGCATATGCTAGCCCTGGTGCATGTACTTTTTTGGATTCATCTTAACCCTTCACAAAGTTTGCAAGAACATTTTTTTAATTTTTGGGTACTCTAAGATCCACCAGCCATGAATTAGGATTTGTGTGCATGCATTGTCGATTTCAGAAAAGACGGGCACAGCCACACTTCTCTGTGCATTAATGATTCACCTGTGGAGATGGTTACCAGCATAAAATTCCTGGGTGTACAGCTAACACTTGGTCACTCAACAGTGAGAAACCGGTGAAGTGCGCACAGCAGTGCACTTTCTGTGTATCATGAGAAAGGCTCATCTTCCTTCCCTTGTTTTGGCCAATTTCTACAGGGGAGAATCCTGTCCTACAGCAGCACATCTGATTTGAAATCATCGCTGCTTCAGACAGGAAGGCAGTGCAGAGAGGGGTGAGGATGGCCGAAAAGATCGTGGGCCGTTCCCTCCCTCCCACCCAGGACATAGCGCAGAAGCGATGTTTGAACAGGGTTCGTAAGATTATCTGGGACACTCATTCCACATCCTCTTCACAACCTGCTTTCCATGTCACCTTCCGGGAGGAGAAGGCTTCGTGGTATCCGTAGCAGAACATCCAGGTTCAGCCGTAGTTTCCTTCCATACAGCATTAACCTTGCGAACTCCCAGGCTTCCGTTACATATTCCGTTACATATTCAGGATGGACAGTATTTTATATTTTATAGTTATGTATATGCAGGGGTGTGGGTCTATACATATGTTGTTTACAGTATGTTTTAGGTGTGCATCATGTATGTGTTTCACTTTGAGAGGAGATAACTAAATTTCATTTTTGATGTGTGTCGTTGTGCCCACAGTAAAATGACAATAAAGATGATTTTATCTTATTTTACTTTTCACATCAGATTTAATCATGTTAATGCTCTTTGAGCTTGGGGTTTTTCTTGAGGACATTTCATTACCCAACTAGGTAACAACATCAGTGATAGAAGGGAGGTGGGCTTGCTCCCTAATTTATATACAAATCCCATTCCTTTCTAGCACTGAAGATGTTACCCAGTTGGGTAATGAAACATCTGCAGGAAACCAACCAAGCTGAGACAGCTACAAGAACCCTACAATTCAACTCTGAGCTACAAATATTCCTTTCTAATCTAATTATTGCCCTTCTTCTAATTCTAATCTCTTCTAATATATTAGTCACTTATTGATTTGATTACATGCCATCAGTCCAACCTTCCTGCTTGAGCAGGAGGTTGGACTAGAAGATCTCGAAAGTCCCTTCCAACTCTGTTATTCTGTTATTCACTGTTGACTCTTAAGTATGACGGTTGCAGTATCCTGCGATCATGCGATCCCCTTTTGAAACCTTCTGATAAGCAAAGTCAATGGGGAAGCCGGATTCACATCACTACCGTGTTACTGACTTAACAATCTCAGGGATTCACTTAACAAGTGCAGCATGAAGAGTCGTAAAATGGGGCAAGACTCCATGTGCCACTGACTGGCTGAGCAATGGATATTTTGAGATCAATTGTGCTCGTAAATTGCGGACTCCCTGTAATAGTTATGAATCCATCCCTTTCCGCTCTCCTTATCCCCCGACTTCCTTCAAACCAATGGATCATTCCTCCGTGATTCATTCACCCTTCCGAACTGTCTGTTGTGTGTAAGGGAGGGGAGATCTGAATAATGGATTCCAGACAAATACAGATATCCTAATTTTATAGGCTTCCATGGCAGAAAAAGAAACCCCTAAATCATTGAATGCTGCTCTGTCTCGGCAATTGTTAAGTGTCTCCGTGTCTTCGTGTATGAATGTGGGTTTCAGGTGTTTCATTATTCCGACTAGAAGATAAAAGGTCATATCTAAGTGCTGAATACTTAAAAACACAAAAGCTGCACTTCTGTGGTTTGCCTCCATCGCCTCAGTTTTTTAAGAACCAGAATGGGCTGCCTGGTAATTGCCAGAATTCTCTCCCTCCCTCGCTCCCTCCCTCTCCCACCGACCGTGCCCCCCCCCCTCTCTCTCACACACACATACATACATACATAGAACTGGTGATGTCAGGTTCCGCCCCTCTCCTCACTGAATTGTTCAGCCATCTGTACGCGTTCCTTTAATGTTAGCTTTTTCCACTCGGAAAACAAATCGACCACTTTACTTTCTTCCCGTAATAAAGAAAAATGCATACAATATCCCACTGCGGAGAGATGTGGTGGGAATTTTAAATATAGAAGTCCTTTTTTTAAAACAAAATCAAGGGAGAAGATGTGTCCGAAAGAGCTCTCTCTCTCTCTCTCTCACTGGATTTTCTTTTGTGACAGAGCCGGGCTGATGGCAAACTAGAACATTCTATGAGACTTCAAATAGCCTGGCTGTGAATACACAGTTGCTGGGAAGTGAATCCAGATCAGATGCTACCTTGTCCAATGGTTTTTCCCGGCTTTCTGTCATTACAGGGGGCCCTCAAATAATAACATTTAATTTAGTGACTATTCCAAGTTCAACAGCACTGAAAAAAGTGACTTATGGCTGCGTTTCACTCTTATGAGCGTTGCAGTCACGGTCACGGGATCAAAATTCTGATGCTTGACAACTGACTCATATTTATGATGGTTGCAGTGTCTCAGATGTGATTAAATTTTGGGATCTTCCTCTAAGAGAGGAAAAAGAAAGTTGAGAAAGATAAGTAGGAAAAAGAAAAAACAAAGAAAGGAAAATAGAAAGTAAGAGGGTGAGAGAACAGTTAAAAAAAGAAAGGTGAATAGAGAGGCGAAGATGAGGAGAGGAAAGAAGGTCTATAGAAAGAAAGTAGGTAGTTGAGAGGAATAGAATAAAAAGAAGGCGATAAGGAAGATTATTGAGATAGAGATATAGAAGGGGAAAGAATGAGAAAAAAGGATAAAAGAAAGAAAATGTAACGATCAATTAAGGTTAAAGGTACGAAAAAAACCTTGCTTGGCTTACGATTCAGGTGGAAGGGGTTAATAGATATCTAGAAGAGGAATTGGAATGTTGAGATGAAAGAATGGACGTTTGTTGGGAAGAGGAAATGGGAAGTTGGGAAAAGTAGAAAGAAAAGGAGAGAAGAGAGAAAGAGAAAGTGAGAAGGTAAGAGAAAGAGGTAAGAAGAAAGGAAAAGAAGAAAGAAAAAGGGAAGAGAGAGAGAATTTGGGGTCCGAAACCAATTGTTAAAACTTGGTATGCCTGTATTTAATTGAATATTGTTAGAAATTTTGGGATCTTCTGATGGACAAAGTCAGTGGGGAAGCCTGATTCATTTAAAACCCCATTACTAACAGCGGCTGCACGATTCACTTAACAATTGTGGCAAGAATGGTCATAAAATGACTCAAAATTTACTTAACAACTGTCTCACTTAGCATCAGAAGTTTTGGACTCCATTGTTGCTTTAAGTCAAGGACTAGCTGTAGCTGAGCTTGAAAAACAAGGTCCTCCTTGATTCCGAAACAGTCATTTACTGGACAACTGGAGAACCCCAAAAGAAGTGTCTATTTCATCTCCCTTCAGTTTGGAGGGAACACAATGTAAGCACGAGGTGTTTGAGAGACTAGAAAGTTGAGTTGAGAGGGTTCCATCCTTTCCCACAGACATTGCTCTGTCGATGAAAGTACATTCTCCATAAAATTGTATGCCACCATTGCTAAATATCAGTGCTCCATACAGCAAGACGTTTTGCAAGCTGGCAAAGAAAGAAAGGGAGTCTCGGATGGTCATTTCTAGTTTACTAGCTTTCATCAGTAAGGCAGACCCTTGATGGGATTTGAACCTGAGCAGGATGACATGCTAGGCTAATATCTTAGCCACTAAGCCATCAGGAGATGTATCATGCTTTCTTTTTTTTAACGAGGCACCTGGTTTTTTTCTGAGTACAAAAGCGAGTGAACTGCTCCCCTTTTGCCTTTTGCCCCAGACTAGGAGCTTTAGCCAGCCTGTTGCCTAGGACTGCTAAAGCTCTTCGTTTGGGGCTGAAAGGCAAAAAGGGAGTAGTTCACACCCTTCTGTACTCAGAAAAAATCAGGTGCCTCATTAAAAAAAAGTGCTTCATACTTTTGCCATTGCTTATATTATATAGAACATAGAATAACAAGGTTGGAAGAGACCTTGGACATCTTCTAGTCCAACTCCCTACTTAAGCAGGAGTCCCTATACCTTTCAGCATATACTTGGTTGCCCCTTAGAGCAGGGATTTCTAAGCCTGATAACTTTAAGAGTTGTGGACTTCAACTTTCTCAGCACGGCTGACTGAGGAATTCTGGGAGCTAAAGTCCACAAGTTTTAAAGTTGCCAAGTTTGGAGATCTCCTGCCTTATGCTAGCCCATTTATCGAAAATCAATACACTCCATCCTAGGAAAGAATAAAGACTTAGAGAAATGTAATAAATACTGCCAGGAACAAACTTAAAAAAGCTAGCAACCACAACGCTGCCGGGAACAAAACTGCAAAAATTTTAACAACAGTAACCGTAAGTAGGGACAAAGGACACGTAGAGCTTTGTGCAAGATAAAACTTAGGGAGAAAACAATACATGTACTCAGGAAGGACGCAACTCAACAAAAGAACAGACGCATAGACTAAAAGCAAGGTAGAACTCCAAAAAAAGAGAAAAAAAAAGTAATAGCTTTGTGAAATGTTACTTCCCACTTTCTGGAAATTGCTATATGCTCCTGACCACTTTCTTTCGTGATCAGAGACAAGCTTGTCTCACCAATAGCCAGCCAAGACACAGTGAAGACCTCCTAGTTTCATTTATAGCAACAAATGGGGAGAAAAGTTTGGTTCTCTTCAAAGTTCCAAGTCAAACAATTTCCCTCTTTATACAATCCTATCTCAGCTGGCATATCTCTCCTCATTCCTCATTGACTGAGGTACTATAAGGTTACACTCTTTCAGACTGCTTTCTGCAGATTTCCTGCTACATACTAAAACATCATATATACATTAAAATTAGCAGATTACATATGAAAGGTGTGTCATTTAATATTAATAAAGTTATTAAGCATGCTCAGTTGCCTGTTTTTGAGTTCTGGAATATTTGATGACTTCTTAAAACAATGGGCTCTTTCCTGTTATTCAGTTTTAGCTCAGACTGCTGAAGATCTAAAATGGTCAGTCAACATCAAAATTGTCATTAAAAAAGCACAACAAAGAATGTTCTTTCTGAGACAACTCAGAAAGCTCAGACTGCCCAAAGAACTGCTGACACAGTCCTACAAAGGAATTACTGAGTCTGTGATCTGCATCTCAATAATTGCCTGGTTTGGCACTGCAACCAAACAAGATTAAAATAGACTTCAAAGAATAATTAGAACTGTAGAAAAAATAATTGCTACAAACCTCCCCTCCATTGAAGATCTGTACACCGAACGAGTCAAAAGAGAGTGGTGAAAATAATTATGAACCACTCACACTGGACATAATCTGTTTCAACTTCTTCTCTCTCGATGCCACTACAGGACATTGCAAACCAAAACAACTAGACACAAGGATAGTTTCTTTCACCATGTCATCAACCTGCTAAACAGCTGATTTACACAACGCTGTTAACGAGGAAGGTGTTTTGTGACAGAATGAAATGTATTTTGTGACATGATATTTGCACTTTATAACATGATGACATGATGACTGTACTTATGATTGTGAATTGTATTCATGATTGAGATCGTGAGTTGTCAATTGCAGCTTATATGTACAGTATATGACAAGATCTTTTGCTTATATGTACTTGACAAGATGAATGCATTTTATGATTACGAATGTATCCTTGATTGTAATCACAGTTTGTTTATTGTATGTATGTAGGTATTGAGCATGTACACTGGAGACATATTTCTTTTGTGTCCTGACACACTTGGCAACATAAATTCTGATTCTGATCTTTCCTCCCAAATACACTAGCTTTATCTTTCCTCTCTGAAGACCCGGCTTATCTTAGTTTAAATGTCCATCTTTGTGCGATCCTTTCCCTGATCTCACCCTTTGTGATTTCTCCAGCAAGCTTGTTTTTCTACTGAGTAAGCTTCCACTGCACAGCAAATTTTCTTTATTCAATTTTAATGTTTTTCTTACAATATTAGATTTTAAAGACCGTTCATTTAATCCTATCAAGATCCATTGTATTAAAGATCGTGCTTTGCTATCGTTCGAGATTCCCAGCTCCCAAACTGGACTGGGCCCCTTTTGCTGAAGCGCTTCAATAAAAGTTTTTGCAAAAGTCCATCTCTTGTTTCTAGCTCTGATTGGCTTCTGTGCCAGGCTAACCCATTTGGGGGACAACCCTTGGAGACAAGACAGGGACTCTTTTTGATTTAGAAGATGCACTCAGTTAAAACGGTAAATCATAAGAGAAGGAGGGAGGGCAAGAGAATACTGTTCTTTTTAATTTCAGTGGTGTATTTATTTCTTTAATATGTTTTAGGCTGATGACTCTTAGTTGTTCCCATAATGTCACTTTTACCCACTCCCCCACCCAACCTTATGCTAAGCCTAATAAAGTTTATTTGTCTTTGCATGATGTGCCAAGTCACCCATTACGTTTTCTAAATGATGACTCATAGTTCAGCATTTCTTCTGAACCTGTGATGTCTTCTTTAATAAATCATTATTGAAAGAAATAATGGCTTTATAGGGCATGACCTTAGAAGGAGGGGGGGACCAGAAGCCTATTTCACACACATACACACACACCCTTTCCAGGCAGCTGACAACCAATAGCTGGATTCTGGTGCATAATAGGAAATGTTCGCCTTTGAAATGCAAAGGGAGAAGATGCTTTTAAAAATATAATCAAGCCATTTGCAGAATAATGGAAACAGGTGTTTAAGCTAGGCAGCATGGGTTCCTTTCCCACCTACTGCTCAGGCAGTCACAGGGGAGCTGAATGTCATTGCCTGCTGTTTGGGAGTATCATGGAAAAGCCTCTTCTAACATTCCCGTAAATTGCCAACTGTCTTCTGTTTCTGGCAGGTCAGGACAGTAATCATTACAGCTTTCATCATTATTTATTTATTAGATTTTTATCCTGCCTTTATATCATTAGGTGTAACTCCAGGTGGGAATCATATCTAATATACTTTCCTCCACCTGTTTTTCCCACAACTACAATCCTGTGAGGTGAATTGTGCTGAGAGAGTGTTATGGGGTCCAAAGTCACCCAGTCAGCTTTTATGCCTAAGTTTGGACTAGAATTCACTGTCTCCTGGTGATTGGCCCAAAGTCACCCAGCTGGCTTTCATGCCTGAGGTGGGACTAGAACTCACCATCTCCTGCTGATTGGCCCAAAGTCACCTATGGTAGACAGCTTTCATGCCTGAAGTGGGATTAGAACTTCCAATCTCCTGGTTTCTAGGTCAGTACAGTTTAACCACTAAACCAAACTGGCTCTCTCTTTTGGCTCCATTTAAAGTTTTTGCTGTGATTCTGTTCCAGCAGATTATATTGTCCATGTTGGGCTCTTGTTAAAGATGAGTATGTCAAGGAAGCCCTTCCAGAAATGGAAGGCTTTATGGTTCAAGAAAACAGAACAGAACAGAACAGAACTCCAAACCCAACCCTGCTGTGACCTGAAGAATTCAAGGGACATTTGCCAGTAATATCTGATGCAAGACAGAGTAATAACAAAGACGCATCCAAAAATGCTCAGGAACTTCTTTTTCCGCATTCTTTCCCCTCTGTCACGCCATTACTTCATGATCCTTAAAAAGCTTTTATGCCAGATGGCAGCTGATGTCTGACTGTTTCATTATGTGTAGAAATAGCTAGACAAATATGTTTGCTTTATAAGTTCCTGGCTAAAGGTCTTATTATTCTTGTGTACATATATTCATTTCATTATTGCTTTCTGAGGCCTTTATCCAGGTGGAAAGTGACTGGAAAGGTTACTTTTGATGAAATCGTGGAGAGAGGAAGTTTCGATTAGAATTATATATATAATGGAGAGGTAGATGGGATGCCATCTATCTCTCTCTCTCTCCCTCTCTCAATCTTTCTCTCTTCTGTTTTTATTTTTTCTATCTTCTTCTTTTGTTTCTCCTTTTCATTTTTCTTTCACACATTTACATTGCCATAGATTTTTTTCTTTCTCTTTTTTTCTTTGAATGTATTTCTCATTATCTCCGTAAACTCTTTGAATGAAAACCTTTCTTTTTTTTAAAAAAAAAAGGCAACTTGCAAATTCCTTTATTTCAAACATGGCCTTGTTGGTGAGAACTGACTCCAAACTAGAGGCTAATGAACCAGGCTAAGTCTTTTGCACTTTGCAGCCTGACTTTAAGAATAGATTTGCAAACCAGCAAATTTCTAGTTGGATTTTTAATTAAAACAAAATCAGTTATTTGTCGACTGGCCAATTACACTTTCCACGATGCTGATGCAACTGGTGTTTTTAGCATGTGTAAATTGCTGAGATCTGGCTGACTAATGAAGTGGTAGCATTTCACAGCTCAAGAAGCCTAAAATGTACCGAGATTGCTAAATTGACAGAGCTGATGTCACGTTGGCTATTATTGTCTATAACAAAGGCATGCTATCTCTTCCTTGTCAATATGTCTGTAAGAGATTGCTGTTCCTGTAGTTTACTGTCATGTCTTTCTTTAGTTCTGTAAATGATGAGTTTGGATAGATAGAAAATTCAGATATCTATTCTCCATCAATTGGAAAAAACACCCAGAACCTAGATTTCTATTTTCCTTAATAGAATTGAAGGATGCGCTATGAAGTGAACAATCCTGATAGAAATGCCAAGCTTAAAACATCTATTCAAATTTTATAATTTGTTGTAGAAATGCCCATCCAATTTAAGCTGGGGGGGGGAGTTATTTGTATTGATCTGTGCCATGACAATACTGCCGCAGTCAAATTGTCTTCATTTTTATTGAAACATCTGAATAGATCTCAATGCACCCATCTAAAGGCACTCTGAGAAATCATCATGATGTGCCTTTCTGTAATTGCTTAGCCTGTATTGAACCTCTCATGTTTAGCATGAATTTAATGAAATCCAGGACTCTCGTACAGTTGGAAAGATAGTAAGGTGACTTCTTTTTGGTTTAGAATTGCATTCCACCCAGAATGACCTTCTGACTACCAGACGGGAGGAGGACACAAAACCCACAATGAGTAAAGCCATTGGTCTTAGACATAAAACCAGCAAAGGGGTGGCGGCGGCTTTGGGCCAGTTCCTCTTCCTCTTAGCCTTAAGGGGGTGACAATGGCAAACCGCTTCCCAAAAACCTTGCTGAGATAACTGCAAGGCTTAGTCAAAGCAGTCACCATGAAACGAACAAATGAATAAAGCACCATACTCTCCAAGTAGCAGGTGACTCTAAAAAGACTTTCAAAATTAGAACAGGAGCTGAACGCAATCAGATTATGGATCATTGCTACAAAACTCCCCTCCATTGAAGACCTGTACACCAAATGAGCCAAAAAGAGAGTGGTGAAAATAATGATGGAGCCCCCCCAAACCCTGGACAGAGCCTGTTTAAACTTCTTCCCTCTAGACAATTCTACAGGGCATTGCAAACCAAAACAACTAGACACAAGGACAGTTTCTCCCCCCATGTCATCAACCTGCTAAACAGCTGACTTACACAACACTGTTAATGAAGAGAGTGTTTTGTGACAGGATGAAATTTGTTTTGTGACATTGTGATTATACTTTATAACATGCTGACATATTGAATGTACTTATGTTTGTGATTCCAGTTTGTCGATTGCAGCTTATATGTTCTTGACAAGATGAACGTACTTTACGATTATGAATGTATCTTATGTTTATATATACAAATGATTATGCTTATATACACAATGATTATGCTTATATATGCAAATGATTATAAATGTATCTTTGATTGTAATCACAGTTTGTTTATTGTATGTATGTAGGGTATAGAGCAGGTACACCGGAGACCAATTCCTTGTGTGTCCAGACACACTTGGCAAAACCAATTCTGATTAGAATTCTTCTGATTCTGATCACACATGACTTTCAGGTTTCCTGTTGCTTAACCAAGATCTGCAAAGATGTTTCAAAACTGTTCTCCTACTGGTATCCCCTGTGGACAGCTGCGTACAGACTAGAAAACCACTGCTTCTAATTTCCACGATGCTTGGAAATATTGTTTAAGATATTTCTTATATCTTCGCTATCTTGAGTCTAAGAGATACAGGCCACAGACTGGATGACTGTGAATGCAAAACATGTGAGCCTTGGAAGGCTGCTGTCAGCCTTCGGGAAACCTGTGCAATGCAGAAATAAATTCTACGTGTGACAGTAGATGCTCATGTTTATAAGCGCTAGCGTGTCCCATGGCCCCTATACTTTCCCATCTCTGATAGCTTAGCTGATGGGTATTATTCACACATTTCCTTAGACTCTAAAGCAAACAGACCCTCTCCAATGTTCCTGGAGCAGAACGGTCCATGATTTATTACATTATTATAAGCCGTGTTATTATTTCTTGATGTTTGTAAGAAGAGGTCTTTATAAAACACTCACAGGATGTTCAAGGGGCTGCGGATTGGAGAGGTGACCAGCATATTACAGTGAAATCCTATAGATGGAATGTGAATGTTTATTTTTGTTTTGTTTTTTTTAAAAAAGCAAACTTTATTACTTGTAACTTTAAAAACAACATTTACATTACAGGCAAATATAGTTGTTTCCTTTTTTCCTTTCGTCAAGTTGTTGAGAAGTTATTTGTTGCATCTTGTTTTATTTCATTCCTTTTGTCTTTTTTCTTCTGTTCCATATTGTATCTGTCGTTACATTTACATTGTTTGTCCCATACATATTGTTCTTATCATAGTCTTTGGAACTATGGTTTCAAGCCCGTTAATTGTCAAATTTCTATGGAACCGCGTAAACTTGGGTCCTCCTTTTTTAAAATTCCATCGTATGAGATGAGGCCTTACGAAACCATAGTTTTATTTTGCATTGTTGGTTAGTATTGATCAGTTATCTTTTTTGTAGAGCACTGTCAGTTCCTGTGTTAGTTACATCCAGAAGAGAGGGGGTATGATAGGATTCTTTTCATTCATTAGATAAGAGAATTCTGGTATTTTCTTAGTAACTGAACTTTCAAATTAACTTCACATCACTGTTCATAGTTTGGTTCCAACTTGGAGCATTTCTTTCCTTCGTCATATATTTGCGTTATGTTAGTGATGTTTTGGTGACCTTACGAGACCTCAGTTTATACATTGTAGTGACCTTGTAAGAAAATAGGTAGCATCTTAATATTTACAACATATCTGCCTCACATTGTCTAATACCTTCCCTTCTATTGTTGAGTTTCTTCTTTCTTTATGTCTTACTATCTTTCTCCTGGCCAGGTAAGATCTTTTCTCTTCTCATATAAACTATCTGGTTTAGTCTGGGGTTGAGTCTGTCCTTTCCCTTTCCCTTCTCTTCTATTTCCTCCCCTTTCTATCTTTCACTTTCATCTCTTTGTTTCCCTTCTTTCTTCTCTTCTCTTCTCATTTCTTTTCTTCCTCTTTTCTTCTTCATTACTGCTTCTGCTAGATTTTAAATGCCTTCTCCTTTTTCACCTTTCACCTTTCCTTACTTTATCTTTTC
>JANHFO010005683.1:161013-173133 GCA_032468095.1 Pareas carinatus | reverse complement strand
CCCCCCCCCCCACCCCCCCCCGCCCCCGCGCCCCCCCCCCCCACGTCGTGAGTCTATTATCTGGGGTGAATTTGGACCTGCGACTCCTGAGGACATGGACAGGTTGCTAAGGCGACTGAAAGCCACCACTTGTTTATTGGACCCGTGTCCATCCTGGTTGGTGCTGGCTTCCTGGGAAGTGACACGAGGCTGGCTCCAGGGTATAGTAGAGGTTTCTCTGAGTGAGGGGTTCGTGCCTACTGCCTTGAAAGAGGCGGTGGTGCATCCTCTGCCTTCTCTGACCCGGCTGCTTTGGTGAATTATTGTCCGGTCTCCAACCTTCCCTTTTTGGCGAAGGTTGTTGAGAGTGTGGTGGCTTATCAGTTCCTGCAGCACCTGGAGGAAAATGTCTATCTAGATACGCTCCAGTCTGGCTTTCGGCCTGGTTACAGCACAGAAACGGCATTGGTCGCGTTGGTGGATGATCTCCTGAGGGCCTGGTCCTGTTAGATCTCTCAGCGGCTTTTGATACCATCGGCCATGGTATCCTGCTGCACCAGTTGGAAGAGTTAGGAGTCGGAGGCACTGTTCTGATGTGGTTCTCCTCCTTCCTCTCCAACCAGTTGCAGACAGTGTTGACAGGAGGCCAGAGGTCGACCCTGAGGCGCCTGATGTGTGGGGTGCTGCAGGGGTCGGTCTTCTCTCCCCTCCTGTTCAACATCTATGTAAAGCCACTGGGGGAGATCATCCGTGGCTTTGGGGTGGAGTACCATCACAACACGCAGCTGTACATCTCCACCCCTGGCCACCCCAACGATGCCATGGAAGTGATGTCCCAGTGACTGGAAGCTGTGCAGGTCTGGATGAGGAGAAACAGGCTCAGACTCAACCCCTCCAAGACTGAGTGGCTGTGGCTTCCACACCCCGACATAGCCAGTTGATCCCCTAAAACTGAGGGTTTTAGGGGATCGCCAGGGGTTTTAAAATTTTAGAGTTTTTAATTGGATTTGCAGCCCAATAGGTTTAATTTCATTTTAAATTGTTTTAAATTTCATATGTGGTTTTTAAACGGCTATACACTGCCTTGGGTCCTTTTGGAGGAGGGTGGTATATTAAATCGAAATATAAATAAAAAATAAATAAATAAAAAGCATCATTTAGCCATTGTCTATTCACTGCAGAATTTATCTACTCAAAATATTGCTGCTTTTAAATTGCTGGGTGGGCAGGAGCTAGGGATTGAACGATATAAGCTCACTCCCTCTCAAGAGCTGGACTCGAACTGCCGGACTGCAGACCGTTTCTGGCTGGCAGTTCCAGCGTCATTAATCCTGTGTGCCACTGCATCCCCCACAGAATAAGTGAACCTACCTTTTTCTGGGTCCACCATAGCTTTTAGGTTGTGATTTTTTTTAAATTAAAAAAAAAGTACTTGGAAAGGATGGGAAGAGAAAAAAACTACTCACCAGCTTTGAAGCGATTTGCCAAAAGGCAAGCTGTTTCTTGAAGTTAATTACGCTGAAGATATTCTTTCTTTTAAATTTATTTATTTATTATTTTATGACTGTTCAAGCACCAAGCTTATAGCAGCCTGTTCTAGTCTCTTGTCCTCAAGGGTTGGTTGGATTACTGCTTTCAATGCACTCAATGGGTATTGTGGTGAGATGCGCATAACTTTGATTGGAATAGACTGATTGGCAAAAAGAAAGATTGGATGCTCTTGGTGACAATCGGACATTGTTGGACTTCAGCGGTCCTTTACAGAGTGAAATAAATCTGACATGTTTACTTGGTTTCCTCCTTAATTGTGAGGCTCAATTAAAGTGTCATGTCAAGCGAGAAAGAACATGAAGGTCCAATTAAGCTGATATATTGCTACTCATGCCTGTGCACAGAAATCTCCTCAACTACCAGCTAGGAGTTAAACAAGAGTCAATGGGATTCAAGAGAAGTTGGGCTTAGTTTGCTTATGGCTACATAGGGATTCTAAGCTGATTCCTCTTTTCACTCCGCCCCCGGAGCTCTGCCACTCCTTCCCCTACACTTCAGTAATTTCTGATATTTAGCCCTGCTTAGTACAAACAAGAAATGAGGTGCTAACACGTTCTCTGCACAGAAATATTTCACCTTATGGCAGTATAATATGGAATGAATACTGTGCAATATCTCCTGGTTAGGAAACTTCTCATCGAGTTGGAAACTTAATGTTAGAGGTGTCAACCTCTCTCTCTGATAGGTTAGAGTTTCTTGGGCAGGTGGTTTCTTTAATTTGGTTTCACTAAAGCTCCATCCTTTTGACTACTGTGTATAAATATGATCTAGTTTGTTTTCATGTACTGAAAATAAAGAATGGTGAACCAGAGGGACAAGGAGAGCTTTCCCAACAAGAGAAATCCCCACTTTCTCTGAATAGACTCACCTAGTTGTCCCCTTTCTTCTCTGATGCTTTCTCAATGTATATATAACCTGGAGAAATTGCCAGAGCAAAGAAAGAAAGGCCTGATTCAGGAGGAGAGGAGTTGGAGCTCCTTCTGTCTGATCACTGGGTTGTTGGTTGAGCAGCCAAAGTTGGGAGCTCGCTAGCCATCTGTTGAGTAGGCATTTCATTGGATCCTGAATTAATAGTAGCCGTTGGTACTGGGCAGTAGCTTTTGATAAGTTCCTTCAATGCCACACTAAAATCCCTGTGATTGGAGATGCTGAATAGAGCCATTGGATGCTGCCATTGTCGGTTGGAAAATGGCCTCCTTCTTTCCTCGGAGCTGAAAAAATTATATTGGCTTCAGGAGAAAAAGGACATTTTGGGATGTCTTCAAAGCATTCGGCCAGCCTGTTTTTAACTCTGAATTGCCTCGTTTTCCAAGGTGGTCCCCATTTCTCTGAAGTGGAGATATTGGCCACTGATTTGGGTTTTGTCTGATCCATACCAGCCAACCTCACAGGCTCTTAAGTGGGTTTTTTGGGGGAAGGTGGGAGACCATGGGTGAATGTTTGTTGTGCATTTGTTAGCGACAAGCCTTTATTTAAGGGAAACTGAAACCCAGTGTTTTTAAGAATAAACTGGAAGGAATTTGTACTTCCCACTCAAGTTAATTATCTTTGGCTGAAGAGCTCCCCTGAAACCTTACCAGTAGACTAATTACAGTGTTTAGATGCATAAAAACCTTGGGAGGTAGCTGTATCTGTAACAAATTATTTTTTTTAAAAAAGTTTAAGACTTAATTTTCTAGGTTGCTCTGCTCAGTGTGTGTGGCGTCTACTGGTCTGTCATGGGACATTAAAGGAAGACCCTGTTAAAAAGGGATTAGTTGAAGGGCAGCTTCTGAAACACGCCTTCTCCTAAATGCTATAAATGTAATATTCATAAGATTTCCTAGAGGGTATAAATATTATTGGAATAGCAGGCAGCTTTTTGGAATGCTTACTCTCAAAAATGTTTGAGATGTACGGTAGGTACCATCTCAAAACAAATTTCACAAGTCTGAGAATGCTGTAGGCTAGCCTATGTCTTGTTTTAAACCCTTTCTGCTGGCAGCTGATAGGCAAATATGGAGAAAGAACATTTAATGTTCTCTTGGAGATAAGGAATGCTTCTGGTACATTGGGAAGTACGGACCCCTCTTAAAGATAGATAGGCGATGTGCCTTAAAATTGGATCTGCGTAGTCTGCTAAATTGGAAAGTTGCTCAGGAGCGGGATATGCTTTGGATGCCATTCAAAATGTTGTGCAGTAAGTTGAACAAATTACGGTTCTAGCCTCTTTTTCATCACTTGGGAAAATATGCTTGAGAAGAGACGGCAGGGGAAAAAAACTGTTTGGGTTGGGCCTGTAGAAGATAGGAGTTGTCGTTGCTCCTTTTCAGCACAAGAGAGAGAACTAAACCCAACAGGAGGTCTTAAATATTCCCTAGTTCCCACCTGGCTAGGATCATGGGCATTATATCATCTTCCTCCTTAAAAATGTCTTCTTCCAGCTTGACTCTTGGAGTCTACATCAGGAGTATCCAACCTTGGCAACTTGAAGACTTGTGGACTTCAACTGGTAGAATTCCCCAGCCAGCTATGGAATTCTGGGAGTTGAAGTCCAGAGGTCTTCCAAGTTGCCAAAGTTGCAGACTCCTGGTCTGCATGGATGCGTTAATGTAGTTTTCTTGCCATGTATTCAGAAGTGGTTTGCCATTGATTTCTTCCGTAATATCGTTAGGCTTTCTATTCTAGTATCCAGCTTTGGATTTCCTAGAGATTGCTAGTTAAAGTTCTAAACTGATTCGCATTAAGTCTACAGGTAATTCTTAACTTCTGAGCACAATCGGGACCAGCGTTTCTGTTGCTAAGCAAGGTGGTTGTTATGAGAATCAGCCCCGATTTTATGACATTTTTTTTGTTACGGTTGTTAAGTGCATCATGGCAGTTCTTAAATAACTCGCGAAGTTATTACATGAATTGGCTTTACTTATTGGAAACCAGCTGGGAAGGTCAGAAATGGCAATCGCATGGCCCAGGGATGCTGCAGCCATATGAAATATATGCCGGTTGCTAAGTGGCCAAATTTTCATTCCGTAATTATGGGAATGCTGTTACAGTCATAAATGGAAGGATCGGTCATAAGTCACTTTTTCCAGTTGCAACTCCAAACGGCTGCCAAACGAATGATTGTAAGTCGAGAACTGCCTTTTCAAATAAACCAGAGCAGAGCTGAAAGGGACCTTGGAGGTCTTCTAGTCCAACCCCCTGCTCAAGCAGGAGACCCTATACCATTTCAGACAGGTGGCTGTCCTATCTCTTCTTGAAAACCCCCAGGGTTGGAGCATTCACAACTTCTGAGGGTAAGTCATACCACTGATTAATTGTTCTCACTGTCAGCTAAATTTCTCCTTAGTTCTAGGTCGCTTCTCTCCTTGATTAGTTTCCATCCATTTCTCCCTGTCCTGCCTTCAGTTGCTTTGGAGAACAGCTTGACTCCCTCTTCTCTGTGGCAGCCTCTCAAATATTGGAAGATTGCTATCATGTCACCTTGCCTTTTCTTTTCACTAGACTAGACATACCCAGTTCCTGCAACCGTTCTTCGTAAGTTTTAGCCTCCAGCTCCCTAATCATCTTTGTTACTTTTCTTTCCATTCTTTCTCATAATACATAATACATTTATATAGACTAAATATCTTCTTAAAGATGGAGGCACAACTTGGCTTGGACTAAGTTGTACTTAGCTTTGGACAAATGTTCTGGAGAAGGCCTACTCTAAAAGAAGGCACAAGGAGACACGGTTGAAATGAATAGTGCTTTAAATTATATGACAGTCTAGTGAAAATGGCTATTTCCCATGCCAAATTTAAAATTAAAACTTGGTGGTAAATTCTGGGGGCACTGGAGGAATACTCTTAAGGTTAATTGGAGACTTTGAGTAAAACTCTCTCTTTTTATTATTTTTAAATAAGAATTTGTTCTATTCAAGGCCTTCAAGTCTTTAGAATGTTTTAGGATGATCTTATTGCTCACAATTTTTGGTTGAATAATCCTTAGAATTACAGAGGATAGGGATGACTATTTCCAATGATTTATAAGTTCCTTTGTCACAATTCATGACTTCCCTCCCAAAAATTATAACTCACATTAAAAGAAGACCTTGTAATATGATCATCACTGTGCACCCTACAATTTTATTACTGTTTTATATTGATTTAGTATTTTGCTATGCAATAATTGTTTTTAAATTTTCTCAGCTTTTTTTAAAAAAAGAATTGCATCAATGTTGCTTAGGAAAATCTATATGATTTCTTTGGCTTTAGAACCATGACTGTGAATATTGCATGATGATGCATCCATTTTTTATAAGGAAAAAAAGGGTATTTAAAAATATATATTTTGAGAACTTTTCTTCCCCAAATGTGCCCCAAGTGCCAAGTTGCTAGGATACGGTGAACATATTGGAAGCAGAGCTCACTTTTCTGGAGCATATCCAAACTCTTAATATAGAATTAGACAATTGTAGCGTTGTTAAACACAATGAAAATACTATAAACATTTGCAAATGCAATTATCAATATTTTAATTTTTATTACTACCATTCCAATTTTGACAGATAAACAATCTAAACCATCGCAAACTAAAACTGATACAAAGAAAGAAATACTGTATGTTCTCTCTGCCAAGAAGTTGTACAGAATAGGTCTCTAGTTTGATAGATAATAGCAGCATTCAAATAACCATTTCAGCATTTAATACATTATTTTCTGACTTACACAAAGGTAAGATCCATAAACTTATTAAATGACTTTCCGGTAGTCAAGTAATTAATCGAGGTCTAAACTAAGTGAGCCTGTCTTACAAACCCAACTACTGAAATAAACTGGACTGGACTGGAGATAATTACCAGCTAAGGGAGTTTTTGAGCAGAAAATTGCCGAGAATCTCTAGCAATTGGGTGGCATGTAACTTTATAGTTGGTCGTGCAGCCCGCCAGGAGTTTAGATTGAATTGGAATTTTTGTCCACTTTGAAGTCTTTCCCAAAGACTTGGGATAGGCAGATGTTGCTTAATAATACTAAAGGTATTGTTGCAGGATGTAAGCTGTTCCAAGTAAAGTCATGTTTTGGAATTGACTGATGGTGAATTTGTCAATACCAATGGCATTTAAGTGATGCTCAAGGTGTTTTGGGATTGCACCCAAGGAGCCTATCACTATTGTTAGCATCTTTGCTTTCTTGGCTACAGTCATTCTACTTCTGTTTGTAGGTGTTGTATTTTGTCAACTTCTTTAGTTCTTCTGTTCTGATGTCTCCAGGTTTTTCAATGACTACTATCCAGCCCCTTCACTTTTTGTCTTTCCTACCAACCATTATCAAGCCTGAGATGTGTGGCAGATGCTTGTCTGTTGGAATTCTAAAGTCCCAGAACACTTTAGCTCCATCACTATATATTACTTTATTTATTTTGTGAGCCCAACAATTCTTACTTGCCGAAAAGTGATATTTCTTGCAGATATTGCAATACACAACACTAATAGAAATAATAATTGTTTTTAAAAGGCATGACGAAGTAGCAGCTGTTCATCCTTTAGAACACATTTTCCCTTTGACCCTCTGCTTTGTCTACTTGAAGTTTCAATCTCAAATCTAGAAATAAACTTTTATTTGGACACATTTCTATGTTGTCCATCTCAGGAAGAAATAGTGGATTTGCACTCAGATAGGACTTTCCCATGTATTTTACAAGGAAACAAAGATAGCATGTGCTTGAAATGCCAGTGACCTCCAAATCATACTAGTATGCTAGGAATCTATTGAGAATATCCATTTTGCTATCTGAATCCTATCCTAAGTTGATTTGCACCCCCCCATGGGGCATTCCCCTGTATTTTACCAGGAAACAGATAAGGCAGGGTCAAAAAAGTCAGCATTCCCCTAACATACTGATGCACTACAAATCTAGTGGCAATCTCCATTTTGTTCTCCAAATTCATGGAGACCTATCCCTAACTTCCAAGTGGGTTTGTCCCCCAAAGGGATTTTCCCATGTATTTACAAAGAAACATAGATGAGGGGGGCTTCAAAAGTCAGCACCCTCCTAAACATTCCAACACCCTAGGAATCCATTGGCAATCTCCATTTTGTTCTTCTGCCCAATGGGATTTTTCCATGTATTTTTTCCATGGAATGCAAATAAGGCTGGTTGAAAAAGTCAGCACCTCCCTAAGCATACTGATGCACTACGAGTCTATTGGCGATGTCCATTTTGTTGTCCAAATTCATGGAGACCTAACCCTAAGTGGATATGCCCCCCCAATGGCATTCCCTCATGTATTTTACAAGGAAACCTAGATAAGGAAGACTCAAAAAGTCAGCCTCCACCTAAGCATACCTAATGTTTTAGGGATCCATTAACGATGCCCATTTTTGTTCTCCAAATTCATGGAGACCTAGCCTTATCACTTAGTACAATTGCCCACCATTGGGATTTCCCCCTGTATTTTAACAGGAAACATAGATATGGTGGGGTCAAAAGTTGACACCACCCTAAACATATTAATGTACTATGAATCTCTTGACAATGTTCATTTTGCTCTCTGAGTTTATGGAGAGCTAACTCTAACCCTAAGTGTATTTGTGTCCCAATGGGATTTTTCCATGTATTTTTCCAGGAAACATAAATAGATCGGTCTTGAAAAGCCAGCACCCTCCAAAGCATACCAATCTGCTAGAAATCCATTTTGCTGTCTGAATTTTTGACATGCCGTGTTCCAAACATTTCACTACCATTGGACTGGAGAATTCCTTGTTAACAAATTGGTAAGGCACACTCAAGCGGATTGATGGTGTAAACTGTTTTTCCTATTTGGACAATCCATTTTTCTCTTTATAGATCACAGTATCTCTGGATCTGCCACACACAATAGCTTCTCCGTACAGTTCCTGCATCCCACTACAGTATTCGTGGAGAGGCTGAGAAGATGACAGCAATTATGGAAGAGAATGCTGCATCACAAAACAGAAATACTCTGATTGCTGTAGCATGCTTAGCAGAAAGGTTAATCACAGATCGCAACTCCTCAAAGAAGAGATGGGAGAGTGGGATCTTTTCTTTGCAAGACCTTCAATTGAGAGTGCAGTACATTTTTTTCCCCTTCTAGTGTCATTTTATTAAAATACAGTGCCCAAGGAGAGTAACTCTGAATATTAAAAGACATTCTGTTACAATAATCTAATAAGCATGAATATTTATTCGAGACACACTATGTTTCAGAGCTGGAAAGTGAATTGAAGTTCTACTTTAGAAGGAATGGGGAGAGATACCCCAAAGGTTGTGACAGAGCCATGCATCCAAACATTTAAACAAGCTCAACGTCATCAAACTGAAGAGCAATCATTGGGAAGGGAAAGGGAATGTGAGCTATGCCTTTCCATTTGATGATAACGCTTTGTGCGATGATAACATTGCTTTTTTATTGCTTTCCCATTCTATAACATCAACCGTAAATTACAGAAAAGTAGCATAGGGAAGCTTGATCTAACAAATTTTATTAGCAGTAAACACTTATAGTTTAGCATGGGCTTATCTACATTTATATAATTGTCCAAATTTTGGACACCCCCTTGGCCTCCTACCGCCCCCCCAAGGCATCCCACTGCCCCCTTTGGGAACCACTAGTATAAATGGCCAGTTATTTGAGTGTATGCTATTTATTCATGGAGTAAGTTTTATATCCCATATGAAACCACAATTCTCATTTGGTGCCATTGATAGCTCCTTGTATGCTTGTATTGTATAACATTGCTGATAACATTGTGATAACATCATTGTGTGATGGCTCAGCAGTTAAAGATGCTGGAGAGCTGACAGAGTGACTTCAAGGGGTGAGCTCTAGCTCCTGCCCATCCAGCAATTCAAAAGCATGCAAATGTGAGTAGATAAAGAGGTGCCACTTCAGTGAGAAGGTAACAGTGTTCTGTGCGCCTTTGGTGTATAGCCATGCTGGCCACATAACCATGGAAATGTCTTTGGGCAATGATGGCTCCACAGAAATATGAGCACCATGTCCTAAAGTCCGACATTACTATTAGGGAAACCTTTATTTTTAACTTTATATTGAACGCAGATTTTCATGTTCCCTTGTGCATAGGTCTGATCTCAAGGAAACGCTTCCTGAGCTAGATTCAGTGTTCTCATTTGTTCTCTTTTAGGGTTTGAACAGAATTTGCTTTATCACCAGGCTTGCTTCTTGAAAAATGGTGACATTTAATGGCAAATGGTCAATAAAGAAAATGGAGATGAAAGCTGACGGATGTACTTCGCCTGCCTCCATCACGTTTATTATTAAATTCAGGAATGTTTCTACATGTTTACAGAGACATTTACCAGGCAGACTCGATCATTTGAACTTCTACCCAACTTGCCATGAAGATTAAGAATAGTATTTGTTCATTTGACAAGCCCTTTCCAGATACACTGTGCTGATATTATATAACTTTAGTGTCCTTTCTGAGGGATGTTTTATGTTAGGGAGGGAATAATGATTAGAGCAGGGGCAGATTGCCAGAGGTTGCTAAGCTTCGGGTCCCAGAACCTTTAGACTGCATATCCACTGATTTATTTTAGCAACATTTGGAAGGCTAGACCATTTGGTTAAAGTGTCTAGAACTGGAAAGATCGGTTCACTCTCTGCCTGATGTTCATCAGATGATTTTGGGCCAGTCAGTATCTCTCAGCCTGTGATGGAATATAGTGAGGAGGTGGATTTCCAGGAGAGAAGGGAAGGGATGCATACCAGAGGAGTAAGAAGCAACTCAGCCCAGATACCACATGTGAGAGAAAGAGGGTGAAGACAGCCCCTCCATAATAGTTCCCAGAGTATATGGTAGATAGCAGTCTTCTGTCTAACAAAGTTTTGTCTATAGCTGTGAAAATCGGAACCAGAATAAGAAGTTATTGTCCAAATGTGTCTGGACATGCAAGGAATTTTTCTCCGGTGTACATGCTCTATAACTACATGCATACAATAAACAAACTATGATTGCAATCATAAGATACATTCATAATCATAAAGTATATAAACTTCATAAGCATAAGATACATTCATAATTGTAAAGTACATTCAACTTGTCATGTACAAATAAGCTGCAATCGACAAACTGCGATCTTAATCATGAATATAATCACAATCATAAAGTACAATCATCCTGTCATAACAGCTTACCATGCATTATTCTTGCTTTGGGACTGACCGCCTGATATACCTTATACGGTTGTGTATTTTTAAATATATTTTAAATGTATACATAAAAAGATGTGCATATTTAATGTTTTTGGAGGAACTCAGCAGAGGAGGATTTACTATGGATTTGGGGAAATCGTGCTGCTTCAAACTATTTTGTTAGCTGTACAGAATTAATGTTTTTTTCAAGAGCCACTTAATTTCGGTTGGCCTTCAAAACTTGTCTTAAAAAGATTTCATTTTATATATATTTGGCAGCCTGATTGGCAATTTTCAAAAGATAATGAAGATAATGCATACTCTTGCACATTCTTTCAGTGTATATGTAAGCAGCTACCGTCCACTTCATGGCCTGGTTGCAGATGTTCAGATATAGGTGAGTTGAGCAGAAATTTACTGGAGAAGGCAATCCATTTTGTCAGATATTGATCAACTTATTTTGCAAAGCACCAGAAGGCAAGACAAGAAACAATGGATGAAAACTCATCAAGGAGAGAAGCAACCTGGAATTAAAGAGAGACTTCCTCACAGTAAGGACAATTAACCAGTGGAACAGCTTGCCTCCAGAAGTTGTGGATGCTTAATTGCTGGAGGTTTTTAAGAAGAGACTGAACAGCCACTTGTCTCAAATTGTATAGAGTCTTGTGCTTGAGCAGGGGGTTAGATTAGGAGATCTCCAAAGTCCCTTCCAGTTCTATTCTGATTGATTGATCACTACAGTTGATTGTGCTTGATGGTTTTCATTTCTTAATGTAGACATGATGTCCTCCGATCTCCTTCATTTTTGTAATAAAGAGCATATTTTAACTTGCAAAGACTTTTCGTTTTGCCTTAGCAAGATGGTTTTTCTTCCTCTCTTTTCCTGCATTCCCGTCATTCCACTGCCTCTCCCATTTTTATTTCCAGATTAAAAACCTCAAAGGACAGATTACAGATGATGGGTGATTCCATCAGTAGCATTTCTTCATAAGGCGAAGCAACATTATGCATGATGGTTTGGCAGTTTTCACGCAGAGGTTTCCATTAGCAGTGTATAAATAAAAAAAATGTTAATGAAGGTTAGGCACAAAATGTAATAAATACAAAGGATAAGAAAATTGCATTCAAAGGTGGTGGTAAGGAGGGGCAGTCTGGAGTCTTTATTCAAAACAAAATTTAACCCGGAGGAGCAAATTAAAACAGGTTATTTCAAGAACATTTCAAACAGGTTGAATTAATAGCAGATAAATGACACATCATTTGCATTTATCACATTGACAGCGATGCTATGGGCTACTTCCAAGAGCAGAAATAGCATTGCTCTTCCCAAATATTCAGATTTTGGGGGAGGGGGAAATCCAGATTTTTTTTCCTAAATATTTATTTATTTATTTATTTATTTTATTAAATTTTTATACCGCCCTTCTCCCCGAAGGGACTCAGGGCGGTGTACA
>JANHFO010005683.1:130785-144109 GCA_032468095.1 Pareas carinatus | reverse complement strand
AGAAGAAGAAGAAGAAGAAGAAGAAGAAGAAGAAGAAGAAGAAGAAAGCAGCAGCTGCTCATCGTTTGGGGTAACAAGAGATAGCTTTCTCCTGCATATAGAGATTTCTGCAGGAAATCATCCAATAAGTCATGATGGCAGATGTCGATGGTGTGATCAGATCTCTATCTATTTTTTATTTGTTTGTCAAGATGGCACACACGACATCCATAACAACAGGGAGAATGTATATTGTGGACATTCTTACCTGCCTTTCTCTCAGGTCCTGGAATATTCTCTTTATGGAGTTATGTTTAAGCCCTTTTCACTTACAGTCTATTAAAATGTTTTTCTTTTACCAGGAATACAATTGCTAATTAATATTATATTAGCATTAGTTTTAGCACTCATTGGAATTCACGGGGTTGAACTGTTGAGGTTTTCAGTTATTTTAATTTTTACATTTTTAAAATCTTGGCATTGCCTTGAGTATTGAGAGGGGGATAAATCAAATTACTAAACAAAGAAATCTAATCAATAAAAATACTTGCGGAACACCGCAGAGGGGGAATAACATCAAGAGTGAAATTAGTGCCAGGAATTATTCTGCTTTTCATCACACTTTTTTATTGCCTTTCAATTTATTTATTTTTTAGCTGGAGGTGCTTTACTTCTTCCAGCAAGCTTGAGACTTGGTGTCATTACCAGGACATGAGCAGCAAGTGGCAGAGAACATTCACATAAAAATGCAAAAAAAAGTCATTATTTTATTATTTAGATCAGAGCCTCACGGGAGTTGCTCTAGCTCTCTTCCTTCCTCTTGTTGTCAAATTCCTCCTTGGTGCTTGATTAGCTGAAAACGATACCCATTCCTTTAAGGAATTAAGTCTATTAGCCATAGACTGGTGAGGTAAGGGAGAAAAACTACTCAATAAGAATGTATTCATGTTTTGGAAACTCTTATCAGTGTGGTTGCTCATATGCTCTGGTTGCCTTAGTAAAATGATAGTTACCAGGGTAATATCTGAGACATCATGAGACAGGAGGCTGGGCTAGAAAACCAACTGCTTAATACTGTGCAAAACTATATAATAATTAATTCCAGCAATTTTCTCTCAATGTGAGAGCAGTCGATCTTACCAGTATCTTCCTCTTTGTTCAGCATTGGAAATATAAACATAGGGTCTCAACTATCCAGTGAACTTCAGAATTAATGTTACCAGAAATTTAAAAGCCAATGGTGTATAGTACACATTAGCTACTTATGATTATAATGACTTATGACTTCCATCCATTGGAATATGTCAATGAAGACTCATTCATCTAGGCCAAAGATGTCTAAAGGTTGGTTCATGGCAACTGGACCCAACTTCGTTAATCCAAGATGTTTCATTGCCTATCCAAGCAACTTCATCATTCTTTATACACCTTTGGCCTGAATGATTGAGTCTTCATTGACATATTGTAAGCCATTTTGGAGAGAAACTTCTGAAGTTGATTTTGAAAGAGTTCGTACAGTCCAATGACTCTCTGATTCTGCCGAACTCATTTTGCTCTGACTGATGAAGTTGTTTGGATGAGTAACAAAATGTCTCAGATTAACAAAGTTTAGTCCAGTTGCCATGATCCAACCTTTAGACATCCATTGACATGTTTATTGTACAACTTTGATGCCTGTGTATGTCTGTAAACATATGTCCTGTAAATTTTTGTTTCTTTGTTTTTAGCTTTTTCCTCTTTCTTTATTATTTTATCTATTCTTCTTCTTTGATTTCTGAATGCCATTAATGGAAAAATATTTCCTGGGGAAAGGAGTAAAGAAAAAAAACCCAACTTGTTACATGTTTCTGAGAAAAGAACTCAAAACTTAGCTTATCATGATATATTCCTTGCTTTTGTTTTCTGCTCTTGACCAAGAAAGTACAATTCTATTACTTTGGCTGTTCACAGGACTGTGGACGCCTGTATCTCATATTTTATCTGAAAACTCAGAAATGGGAAGTCAATAACTCTACCATCTCATTAATGAGAATTCCACCAGATATGGGTTACCCTTTTGTTCCCTATGGGTTTCACAAGTTCTGCAAAATATATCTCTGTCATCCTAAAGACCAGCCTTGAAAAATTCTTTTGTACCAGAGCAAGGCTTTTTCTGTGACAGCAAATCCAACAAAGCCTTTTCTTAAATTTTTTTTAGAAAGTAAAATAGTTGCATTCTTATTATCGATTATGTTTATTATTTGTTCCTGATTATTTTCATTTAATCATTCTTGGTCTCCCTGGTTTCCTGTATGTTGCCAAGAGGTGGGTCAAGACCATTTTCCTTTTGTAGTGATATATCATTCCCCTTCCTTTTATTTGAATTCTTTTTTAAAAAACTTCCTCAAAGTGTTTATAATAGCCGCAATACTAAAATCTAGAATTATATAGTATATAATCTTTAGGCCAGTGTGTGGCCAGTTTTGTATTCTCAAAAAGTTGGCAAGTATCCAAGCATCCCAGGCATGATTATTGGTGCTGGTGTCAAATATAGACAGTTATATAGATATGATAAATAAATTTTTAAAAATGGCACAAGCTCCAGGCCAGTTGCAATCCTATGTTTATCCTAGAAACGGAATATTGCTATACACCTGCATTTTACATTTCTTGCAACTGACAGGCTGGCCAATAGTTCTGGAAATAACCTGCTGCTACCTTGAAGGTTTTGATGGCACATGTCTTCAAAGTTGGTGGAAGCTTTATTTGCATAGGACTTACCAATGAGTTCTATCTGCAGCTCCTAGTTTCCTTGATTGGGTGTCATAGCACTTTTGTGCATGGCCAACCTTGAGGTCTCTTGTCGGATTCCAGTATTACAATTACTATTATTAGTGTATGACAATGATACCGAAGCCAGAGGAGCACTATTGCAGAGTAGTAGTTCGGCTTGGTGAGGTACCAACTCTGTTATAGGAAACGCTTGTGTGCTTCCCAAGGTGCATCACAGGAGGATGAGCTGGCTTCACACTAGAGAGAAAGATGAGCGGTTCTTCCTGCAGGGTCACCCAAGTCCCCCTCCCTTCCTGGAGCTGCCTTGCAAATGGACAGTGCAAACAGGAAGATTCAGAGCGACCAGGAATCTGACTGCCTGCACAGAGCACCAGCTCATCTCCCCAGTGAAGTGGTGCCTACCTATCTACTTGAATAGAGCATGCTTTCAAACTGTTAGGTGGACAGAAGCTGAGGCAAGTGACAGGAACTCACCCTGCCATGCAGTGCTTGGACTTGAATCACTAGAGCGGAGACCATCTCCAAGTGTTATTAAGCCACTGAGCCACTGGGCCTCTTAATTCCAGTGCTATAGAGCAATTGATGAGGCATATGGTGACCATCCATTCTGATAATGTTATCCACTCTCATGGATAATCAGGGACTCAATGCTAGTGGACTCCACATAATCTAAGACACACAGTCTTGCCGACAAATGCCAAGGATGAAGTGGAACGCATTCATGTGAAATTTATCCAGCTGTTCGATCTGGTTTTGGTACAGTGGGAAGGAGATAAGCACAGCTCAGAAGACTTTTGGTTTTGTGGGGATAAAGTTGTATTGATTGAGTTAATTAATATTAATAATTGAGTTCATTTATTAACGAACATGGATAAGTTAGGATTGATTAAAAAACATGTACATATTAGGACAATGACAGGGGAAATGCTGTGTATGTCAATAAAAGGGCATTTGAAGTTTCTGTTTCTTTTAGGGAAAGCCATGCCTTTAAAAGAATAAAACTGCTTCACGAATAATACAGAACGAATTTGAGGTCATAGATATGGGGATCTGAGCAAAATCGTACTTGTCAGTTTTATCCACCATCTCCTTTAGCTTTGAGCGAATGCAAGTGCTGTTCCTTCTTCCCATATTTGCTACAGGAGACTGGCAATAACAAGGCAGATCATCAAATCCAGGTAACAAAAATCTTTCTCCCCTTACCACCAATTTTTGTGGCACTAGGCACTGGCCATGACCCTTTGACAATTATCTTCACAATCTCCCAGAAACCAGAACTTTATATTTTAAATTGAAGTAGAAAATGGAAGCTTCCAAGAATATTGTTCTCACCACCCCCGCATTGCTGTACAATTGTGCAAAGCCGACAATTCTGTATTGCTCTGAGGGTTATTTCTCTCTCCCTTCCACCCCCACACATAAAACCAAAATCTGACCTTTCATTTCCTTCTCTTTATTTACAGATCTTTCAGTAGGAAAGGGAGAATGGGTGGCCTTTCTCCTCTTCACTTTCATTTTCAGACTCTGGAATCAATAGAAAAAGATCTTGTCACAGGTCTGCAGTTCAACTTTAGTTGAGAGATGAATTATCTATGTATCAATTCATTGAAAGGGAGGAAAATGCACCAACAATGCTTTCATTTGACTGAGTTTTTTATTACTAGGACAGTGACCAGATTCTCACTTAGGAAATTATTTTGCACATGATGCTAAATGTAGGAGAAGAGCAGGCAGAGTCTGAGGTGGAGTCAAGTGAGTTATTAGGCTAGAGTCATTACATTCACACAAATAGTCCAAGCACAGCCCCTCTTGAATTCCGTCAACTTTTATCCGGTGCCAATATAATACTGAACATGAGTTGACTAGATTCTTGCATACAGAACTGAGCAATAAATTTTCTTAACTGCAACTTAACATATGGTCCTGATTTTTCATGTCTGCATAGATTTCCATGCATGTATCCTGTCTATGGATGCAAAAGGTTCATAAGATTTTCAATCATCAATAAATGTTGATACTGTCTGTTTTTTGATCAAAGAAGTAGATTTAGTCATCTGAAATGTTTTGTGACATGATGATTGTACTTTGTAACATAATGACATGATGAATGTACTTTATGATAATGAATGTATCTTATGATTGTAATAATTGTTTGTCTATTATAGCCTTATGATTGTAACCAGTTTGTCAATTGTAGCCTGCATGTAAGTATTGAGCTTGTACACTGGAGACAAATTCCTTGTGTGTCCAGATACACTTGAAAAATAAATACATTCTAACTCTCTTAGCGAGTTCCATTATCTTTACCAACCATTCCTCCATTGTGGGTAGTACCTTTCCATCTTTTTTCATACAATAATCTCACCAAAGGAGCACAAATGTTTCAGATTTTAGATATAAATGTTTTAAATAAATTGATTTTTAAAGAAAAAAACCCTTAGTTATGTACAGATATAAAGAATAGAACATGATCCAGTGCTGTATATATAGATATAGATATAGCATTAACAAGGACCTGGTTGCCTCCAGACACAATCCTTCATCTACTATGCTGTCTCTTTGTATTGACACATTTGTATTTTATCACTTTATTTCCTTCTATCTACTGCATCTCACTCCAAAATTAAACTATGTACTGTATTATTTTGTTTTATTGATAAGGTCACAAGACTAATCCATCAATAAACTGTTACTACTACTACTAGGCAGTTCGATTATTCCCTGTCCTATCCAGTGGTGGCTAATTTATAGATAACCAATCCTACAAAAATCAATCACCCTTGAAGAAGACAGCATGGGAAATTGGACAATGTAACGACTTTTGGCCTGGGGCTCACTCATCCATCCATAGACTCACCAGTCAACTGGAGACCAATTTTGACTGTCCTAGATTTCTGATCATAGAGAATGTGGATCATACCATGATCTTTGTTTCTTGCAGTTTCGAGTAGCCGAGATTTTCCTTCTTTTCATTTTCAATTCTTTTATTCAGTGCCTTGCTATGTTAATAATCAAAAGCAAACTTTATTTAGGTTACTGATCAATGAAAGTACATTCAGAAAAGTGGACAACACAACTATGCTCTAACAGAAGAACTGTTAGCAACCACTGGTGGGCAAAGCTTACACATAATATAGCAAAATTTTGCTACTTTTAGTGATATCATTTTTAAACATTGTTCAAATCATGTATGTCAAATACAAGGCCCGTGACCCACATCTGGCCTGCAGCCTGTGTCAATGCATCCTGCAGTGAGGTTGAGTAGGTTGTTGACAGGCCGCAGGGACCGGGGGAGACCGACTGCAAGTGGCTGCAGGGGGGCATGGGGGCATGGTGCGGGTGTAAGGGGCATGGAAATGGCGCAGGGGAGAGGTTTGAGGGCAGCCCATGTTGCCTGTGGCAGCAGTTAAAGTGGCCCTCAATGAAATTGAGTTTGACACCCCTGGTTTAAATCAAATAAAATTGATCAAAATACCCTGGAAATTTTAAAAAAAGAGAGGTAATCAACTGTTGGCAAATGTCTCTGTAGAACTGGTAGTACAGAAGAGCATGAGTTGTGGTTTCAAGGATACCCCTATGACAGGGGCAGTATTGGGCTTCGTATGTGGTTTTCCTATATTTAAATAAGAGTGGTGGCGCAGCGATTAGAATACAGGATTGCAGGCTTACTCAGCCCACTGATAGATGTTTGATTCTGACTGACTCAAGATTGACTCAGCATTCCATCTTTCCAAGGTTGGTAAAAGGAGGACCCAGATTGTTGAAGGCAACATGATGACTTTGTAAATCACTTAGAGAGGGCTGTAAAGTACTGTGAAATGGTATATAAGGCTAAGTGCTTTTACTATTGCTATTTCCCTTCCAGGAGAGCTGTGGGGAGACATTAAAAGAACTAAAAATAAGTCTTTCCTAAATTGGAGAACTGGGTTATATTATAAATATGAGACTAATTTAAGCATTGTTTGTTTTTAGTCAATTTCCTAAAAAGTGTTCCTCAATTGAAGAGCTGGTGACATACTGTATTATTGTAGGAGAAGAAGAGGCAGAGGCCTGGAGGAGGAATCAAGAGAGGAATCAGTCTAGAATCATCACATTCCCATAAGCACTTCTCGTCCAGACCTTCTTATCTAGTGCTGACTCGTTGATTAGATTCTTGTTATAGACACAAGCAATAAATCCTCTTAACTGAAACTTAATGTGTGGTCCCGATGCTTCACACCTGACAATTATTATTTCACATTCGGAAATCAGGCAATTTTCAAGAACCTTGGAAGTAATATATGCCATAATATCTTCTGTAATCATAACATCAGGCCGATGTAATGAAATCTGTTTCATGGCATGGTACATTCATTCATGATGCTAAAACCAATTGCAATGAAGTCCGTTGTCCTCCCCACTCAATAAATTTATAATGTTCTTTGTCTGATTTATATTTCTGGCAATAAATAAATAAACAAATAAGGATGGTTCCCTGAAACAAGAAACATTTTTTAAAACTGATAATACTTCTCCCATCTTGCTCCTTCTTGGGGCACTTCATATTTTATCCATTTAACTGTAACATTGTATTACTTTGTAATATGACCATTGTTGGCTTCTTCTATTATTTTTGACAGGAACCAGATTTGTATTGATGAAGATATTAAGGAAAACACATAAACAAACACAAGGGAAGCAGTGCTAATGGTCAGACATTCAACATCTTACTCATACACTTGCATTTGGAGCAATGAAAGATTTCCATGTTCCTCCTTAAACACCACATCTCCTCCAAAATTTCCTCTAAATCCCTTAGATCCAACCAACCACGGATGCTGTTTTGAACATCACATGATACAATCCTTCCCTCTTTCATTCCTCCTTCCCTCTTTCCTTTCTTCCTCCCTCCCTCCCTCCTTTCCTCCCTTCCTTTCTTCTCTCCCTCACTTCCTACTTACCCATTCCAATTCAGTGTCGGTATCCCCCACATTAAATACTAACAAAGCAGGTGGCTATGTGCTTCATTTGGCTTCATCTTACGAAGAGGAACTCTAGGTAGGTCAGTGTAGGAGAAGAGCAGGCAGAGCTGGAGGTGGTTAAGTAAGTCATAAGCCTAGAGTCAGTACATTCCCATAAACACTATAAGCCCCACCCCTCTTGAATTCAGTTGACCCTTATTTGACACCAATTTAGTATTGTTATGTTAATTAAATAGATTCTTGTGGAAGCAGTAAATCTTCTGAACTGGAACTTACGTTTGATCCTGACCCTTTAAACCTGACAATCAGCATGTTCGTGTTTAGATGTAAAATACTTTGCTGGATAAGGATGACAGAAGTTTTAGGTTTTGAAATCTAAGCAAAATGGAAATTTTTAACAATGAGGAGGAAAGAGAAATGAATATGAGAAAGATGTGTTTATCCAGTCCAGAGGGATTTCCACTGCTCTGAACTTATTCAGTTACTGTGAATATTTTATGGAGGAAAATAATTCTTTGATATTAATTTTCCCTCTCTAGGTATACATGATGGTGATGCTATCCATTCTTTCTGTGTTCATGCACACAATATACATACATGGGCATACACGTTGGGATATTATTTTTAATGCTTTCACTGAAATAACACATTTACCACTTTATTTCATTCTGTTTACTACAAAGCAAATAGAACTTGGCTGTTGCCAGAGCTAGTTCTTTTGAAGAAATGAATAATAGGCTCAAAACAGTATTTCCATACAATTAACTTGTCACATAACTGTAAGGACGCTGGCAGAAACGTTTTCAAGCAATATTTTGCAAATATTATACAAGACATCGAAGCTGTGCTGCTGCATGGCAAATGGAAAGATATGAGTTTGTATTACAAGATATGTCTCAGGCATATAAGCACAAATTTATTTCAAAGGCCTATAGCACCGGACAGAGTAGAACTGTAGTAGGAAGCATTCCCCCCTCCCCTTGCTGGCTTGTTTGTGAAAGCCCTTAAAATTTAACAAAATGAATGAAATGGGAAAAAACTCAGAACTCTTCGAGTGAGTTTACCATGAGTTCAATTTGGACAAGGAATTAGAACTAGAGCTGTTACACAGAAAAGGCTGTCTGCCTCTAATACCCATCCTACCAGGTTAGGTAAGGTGGGGGACTCTCCTGATTCAATCCCCATAATATTGCCATCTGATGAGAGCTAGAAAGCAAGGCTTATCAATGCTAGCCCCTGCCCTATGGAATACGCTGCCACTTGAAGTTTAGCAGATCTTGACCCTCTTAGACTCCCATCAAACTTTGTAGATCTGATGAGCCCTGGTGGTGCAGTGGTTAAGTGCAGTAATGCAGGCAAACTCTGCCCACAGTTTGGAGTTCAATCCTGATGGAGTTGGGCAAAGCTTACATATAACATAGCAAGATGTTGCTACTTTTAGAGAGACTGATTTCTTCTCAACTGGGTAATCAACTGATAACGAATGTCCCTGTTAAACTGGTAGTAGGGAAGAACATGAGTCGTGGTTTCTAGGGTACCCCTATCAAAGGGTCAGTATTGGGTTTCATATGTGGTTTTCCTATATATAAACAAGAGCCGTGGTGGCGCAGTGGCTAGAATGCAGTACTGCAGGCTAACTTTGCCCCCTGCCAGGAGTCCGATCCTGACAGACTCAAGATTGACTTAGTTTTGCATCCTTCTGAGGTCAGTAAAATGAGGACTCAGATTGTTGGGGGCAATACACTGATGTTGCAAACCACCAAGAGAGTGCTGTAAAGTGCTGTGAGTCAGTATATAAGCCTAAATGATATTGCTAAGATCTAGTCGTCCCCCCCAAAAAAAAGCACTAGGAAAGTGCATATTAGAAGTTGGACTGGGCAACAAATCTTTGTTGCTTTTAAATGTTTTGATGTTTTAATCTGTTTAGTTTTGTAGTTTTCATATAATGTTATATGAAGTATACGACCAGGCTGAGCCCTAGAGCAGGGACAAAAGCACCATCAGTTTGGTATCTCTGCACTCCCATGAAAGACTTGAGTTTCAGCCTCCCTTGAATTCCCTTGACTCTTATCTAGCGCCAATTTGCCTTGATCATTAGTCGACCAGATTCTTGTGTATAGATAGCATGGAACAAAGTTGAACTAAACTCATCTTCTTGTCCTGACAAGATGAATTGATTTCTGTCCGCACTTTACAACAAGACATGATGAATGTTACATACTATGAATGTATCTTATACTTATATACTTACTTGATTATGCCTATATATGCCTATATTTACAAATGATCATGATTATGCAAATAGATTTTATTTGTTTATGCTTATATATTCAAACCGACTATGAATGTATCTTGATTGTATTCTGTTGTGTATGTATGTAGTTTGTGCACTATCACTTAAGACAAATTCCTTGTGTGTCCTGACACACATGGCGAAAACAAATGATTCTGATTCTGGCGACTTGTGCTTGACAAAATTTTGTTGATCCAAGGTAATTGCAAGTGAGTTTCAGTCTTTTTTCTTTCATGTCTCAGATCATTTGTAACTTGCTTCTACCTGTTGTCTATTTAGATGGAAACTTCAACTTAAACCATTGTTTTAGATCGTGATGACTACAGCAAAAGAAAAGAGTTCCTGATTCTTTTTGCAATGACGCCATCTGGTATACTTCAAACACTCATATCATGTTTCCCTTCGGTCTGCTTTTCTTGTATGTGAACATCCCAAGTTCTTTCAGCCTGTTCTCATAGGTCACATCCACAAGTCCCTATATCGTCTTTGTTGCCATTCTCTAGATTGCTGTAGAACCAAATAAGCTTCTTCTCCATATCTAGCTATACACCTCTGGGATAATGTAGAATTTTTTAAAGCATGCATTCCTGAGCTTTGTTGAAAAGTTATCTTGCCCGGTTCTTTTGCTACAGCCCTTTAACTTCTACACAATCTGCAAAGACAGATAAGGAAGCAGCTCAACAAGGAGGTGGGGAGATCAAGGAAGTGTAATGATGAAATTCTCTCTTAAGGTCACACCGTCCTGGTATTACTATCTCAATTTCAGGAGTGAAGTGTGTCATTATTTTTTTTGTGGGAAGATAGCTTCCTCAGCCAAGTCTATCTGGGCTGTGTATTCATTAAACACTTGCTTTTACCATCCCTCTGCAGTAATAGACTGCTTGCAAAATCAATTAATAGGGAAGATTGTTCAGACTCCTCTTAAAATGAGCATTTTTGCAACATTTACCTATGTTAATAGTAAAATATTTTATTCTGAAGAGCCCAAGCTTAATTACAAGAAATGATTTTCTAGTCACTCCCTTACTGTGATATACATTAATAACTTCAGTGTGCAATCCCTACCTAGGGAGGTGCAAGCTTCAGTTCCCATAATAGGAATATATGTATTCATTATTATCCCATGAAGGAAGCATCTGTTAAGGAAAGGAGACACAAATGTTCAATAGCATTGACTCCAGTTTTTTATTTTAACAGGAGAGTAGAACTTCTTCTAATGGCAGACAAAGAAGAAGAGGGGTGAAGGTGGATGAAGTGAAATAAGGTCAGCATGTTTTGAATCACCGTAGCAAACAAACCAATTAAAGCCCTCTGAATTATATTAAGTCAAAAGACCCAGTAACTCAACTAAAGAGTCATCTACAACATACAGTTTAAGGGCTATAACAGCCATTATGAAGGACAGATAGGCAGAAGACTAGTAGAGCGGAGCCATGAACATCAGAAGACACTATGAAAACTCCTTAAACTCACAACACATGGAGTGACTCAACCATAGTTTCAACTGGGAAACTATGAGCATCCTAGATGAAAGTAAATCCAAATACACTAAGAAATTTCTGGATCTGGATGGGGAAGAACAGACTCAAGCTCAACCCTTCCAAAACTGAGTGGCTGTGGTTACCAGTGTCCCGATATGGTCAGCTCGAACCATCGCTGGCCATTGGGGGGGAAAC
The DNA here is from genome assembly GCA_032468095.1 of Pareas carinatus. Lineage (NCBI taxonomy): Eukaryota > Metazoa > Chordata > Lepidosauria > Squamata > Pareidae > Pareas > Pareas carinatus. The sequence continues at coordinate 132,428 of JANHFO010005683.1, read as the reverse complement.
ATTGGCCCCCACAGAAAGGGCGCACAACGTGGGGGTCCTCCTGGATGTGTGGCTGTCTATGGAACATCATGTGGCAGCCGTCGCCAGGGGGGCATTTTATCAGGTTTGCCTGATTCGGCAGTTGTGCCCCTTTCTTGATTGGGAATCCCTACAAACAGTCACTCATGCCCTCGTCACTTCCTGTCTGGACTATTGCAATGCTCTCTACATGGGGCTCCCCTTGAGATGCACCCGGAGACTCCAGCTAGTTCAGAATGCAGCCGTGCGGGGGATTTTTGGGGTGAGTGGGCATGCCCACATAACCCCTCTCCTGCGCGAGCTGCACTGGCTGCCGGTGGTCTCTTGGGTGCATTTCAAGGTATTGGTAACCACCTTCAAAGTGCTCCATGGCATAGGGCCTAGCTACTTGCAGGACCGCATTTGACCCATTGATACCTCCCGCCAACCCACGCGCTCCCACAGAGTGGGCCTCCTCAGGGTGCTGCCGGTCAAACAATGCCGGCTGGTGACCCCCAGGGGGAGAGCCTTCTCTGTGGCGGCACCCACCTTCTGGAATGATCTTCCGCCTACTATAAGAACGATTACTGACCTTCAAACCTTCCGCCGTGCCCTAAAGACCCACTTGTTCCAACAAGCTCGCTTGGGATAGCCACGTCCTTGTCCTTCTTCATTTGATTATTTTAATTATTTATTTGGGAAATCATTTTACCGCTCCCCTTTTAATTCAGGCTCTATTTAATATTTTTAAATATGTATTTTTAGTGTTTGTGTTGTCTGTATTTTTACATGCCTGTAAGCCGCCCTGACTCCTTTGGGAGAAAGGCGGGATACAAATAAAATAATAATTATTATTATATAAATTGTAAGATACAAGCAGCAAAATGATTGTCATACAAAGTAAAAAAAAAGTTAATAGGAAAGATGAGAACGATAAGAGTAATACTAGGTGGTCAGACAGTGTTGTGGAAATTGGTTGCTTAGCAGAGTGATGGCATGGGGGGGGGGGACTGTCCCTGTGTCTAGTTGTTCCGGTGTGCAATAGCGACCTTTTGAGGGAAGAGGTTGAAACAGGCGGTGTGCAGGGTGTGAGGGGTCTGTGGCTACTTTTCTCAGCCCTCTTCCTGGCTGGTGCAGTGCACAGGGCTTCAACGGAGGGAAGTTTTGTAGCAATTGTTTTTTCTGCGGCTCTAATCATCTCTCGAGGCCTGTGTCTGTGTCTTCTCAGCCGATCAAACAGCTCCCCGTGGCACTGACCTATAGGAATAAATCTCTGGCCCTTTTGCTCGCCTTCAACACTTTCCTGTTGTTTCTCCGCAGGGGGAAAACATCACCAACGCTCATGAGATGCAGCCCAACGCTGTGACTTGGGGGATTTTCCCAGGCAGAGAGATCGTCCAGCCCACGGTGGTGGACCCCGTTAGTTTCATGTCCTGGAAGGTAAGCCCTCTTTCATTTCCCCGTCATCCAACGGGAAGCTACTAACTACTCTTCTTTGGAAAAAAGATAGCAGCAATTCTTATTTTTCTTTCTTTTTATTGAAAAGTTTTGTACACACATACAAAGTATAAAAATTAAGGCAAGTAACCATCCTGAACAATTTTTCCCCTTTTCCCCTTCCCCACACTCCCTTCCCCGACCCCCCC